>CAADRB010000003.1:778729-796679 GCA_900708905.1 Hymenolepis diminuta
CCCCAAGGTCTTCTATTAACTTTATTACTTTCCATTTATTAATATTACTGAAATTTGTTTTGTTTCAGATCGCATTTGTTGAGGTCATCATATAGATGACAGTTTGTCTAGATTAAATGTTTAAAATAACAATAGACGTTACTTAATTATTCATAATATGTCTTTGAATACTAACAAGGACATTTCAAGGTCAATAATTGAAAAAAGTCTTCGCAAATGAATATATCTCACTAGGACTAGTGAGACAAAAGAATATTTTTATTAAGATAGCAAATTAGTTTCATATATTTGCATTAAGCTGTGTTAACATCAAACTATTTTTATGACCTATCGCTCAGAGTTTTTCGCAGATTTAAAAAAAATACTTATTTTAATATACGGAATAGTTGAAAGTAATTGCTTATAAGGACCTTCAAATGTCCTCAAGCCATTAGCAATCTGCAAATTTTGAAAAACCAGCTATATTTAAACACAAAAAATTATGAAGGGTCTTTAAGGAGGCACATGCTCGAAACTATCATGCCAAGCTCAAGTCCACGAGTGTTTCAAAAGAGCGCTTTTACTTGGTTCAAATTTCTTTGGAACTCTCTTGTCAAACGCGTTAATTTCACTTCCCACTTTTTTACTCGAAAATTGATTTATAAATAATTTTTCCATTTTAAAATGGCAAGTTTCTCATCTTTTAATATAATTATCTACTTGCGGGATGATTGCAAGTTATCGCGCAGTCGATGAAAAAGTATACAAAGTTGACATACTCTTTTTATGAAATAGTATCATAAATCGGAGTTAGCAAAAATGTTTACAAATTTCCACCGTGGAAAAGCTACTGAAATTACTTAACAGTAAGCCCAGAAAATGATAAATGGGATGGAATCAAAAGAAGTTGGGAATAATGTCAAAGTATCGAACAATCTTATTTCCATTTGTAAAATATTTACTTAGTGAGTGATTCACCTTCTGAAATTTTAATTTCAAGATCGATCACCTGAGTTACCGGGCACATTCCCATTTATAACATTCAGTTATTTCATTTTGTCGGCCGATGTTACCATTTCCACGATTATCTTAATTGAGGTTACTGAACCAACCCGTTCTTTAAATAGCAAAGTTCATATGTCTAGAGTTTGAAGTTATGCACAATGATATCATTACCAGATCTTATAAATTCCTCCAAGTTACAATTATTTGAAACGGGAAGTGTCTGAAGGAGAGCTTTTCGTATGTGGTAGCCGGATTTTCGGCTACCACAGAAACGACTATTCATAATCTACTCAGAGGCTTCGCCTATTGTTATGCTTATTCCTTTTCTGCATCCTTAAAATACTAGAGTAATAATCTAATTGAGCAATTTATGTGTAAAATATAACCTTCTTTTTGATACAAACAGTATATGATCTACTGCCTACAGTAGGTCAAGCAAAGTTAACATACACCAAGTTACTGTATGAAACATATGAAGCATATGAAACAAAAGATATGATCCGTCGTTCTGGCCTAGAGAGGAGATGGACAAATTTGAGGAGGATATTACTCCTCTGCCCACGATGAGAGCAAAAAGCACCTCCTTTGATAAACTTTTGAGTAATTCAGTAATATACATATTATTTAACACCTTAAACCAGAAGTCACATATTTTGGCAAAAAGGGGTCAAGAAGACCCATTCTATGATAAATTTAAATAACAAGCTGCCACCTACTTACCTCCCGTCTTTCATACTCCACTAACTCAATGATAGAAGTAGTCAATAAAGAGCAAGAAACTTCAGTCCAAAGACTCTTTGAACAATAATTGTGTAATACTATCATGGATTCAGAAGTAGAGTTAAAAAAATAGCGGATGTAATTTTCGAGCGCATTTGGCTAAATATAAACAAAGTGAAAAAATTAAATTTGATCCATTAAAACAAAACCTTCAAGGCTAACTGACTGCGAAGATTTCAGTATATTTTTTCTTTTAATTTCTTCAAATTTAATTTGTATGAATTTAAACTGATTACGAATTAATTACTACAATTCGCTTCGGGTAAACACCGCTGAGCCCTCTTCCATTTAGGTACCTTTGCCTGTCACAATTGCAAGAAGCTGCAAATAAATAAAAAATATATAACCGATCATTCAAATAAGTCAACTGGCCAGCAAGCTCTGGATATCATAGACGTCATCTTGCCCCCAAACTTAGGAACTAAATTATGAAAATTGAGCTTCGGAACAGTTGGATAGTATCTCCCTTATGAGCAAATATGTGAAAGTTGAAAAAGGCGAGACTCTTGAAATTTTGACTACATTATCTACTCCTTTGCAACACTCGCGTGTATGGATGATATTCCATCATTTGAACTTGAAAAACATTTTCTCATTTCATGAATAATAATACGTAACTGTTTAAAAAATTTACCGCAGATCGTTTATCATGAGCATCTAGTTCAAAGTCTTAATTGTTCAAATGTAATGGATGATAATAAAAAGTTATTTAAAATGAATTAGATAATATTTTATTACAAACAACAAATAAAAAGGAAAAAAATAAATATTTTCATTTAAGTGTCATAAATATAAATATCATCAGCTCTATCGCTTGTGGTGAATAGCGTTTCCTGTCAGCGGAGGCTAACCGCGATTTGCTTTTCGTGCAACTAAAATATCAGCTGTAAACTTGTTTAAAAATTCATTTGAATTTCGTATTTGAAGTAAGCTAAGCCGCCACGCTTGAGCGTATACGCAATTCACGAACTCGCTAGACGCGTCAGTCAGCCAGTGCAACTGTTTGTATATGAAATTTCAATCTTTGAATTTGTTGCCTTAAGATGCAACTGAATTAAACAAAGAATTAACATCTCATAGATTATTTTAAAGGTAACCTGACAAATAGTAATCTCCTTTGTATGCATACCCAGTTATGGACAAATATGGCATTATCATGCTTTTGAACAGACGAATGCGTGGCGATTGCCGAGAGGAAATGTGCTAGGGAGAGAGTAAGGATGAGGGATTTTTGCATCTTCTTTACTCAGCTCGGAAATATATGCGTCTCCTTTTCTGAAAGATGTCTGTGGTGATAGGCATTGAATATGATGTCAGCGTTGAGAATAAATTACTGCTGTGGGGCATTGAAATTACTCTCTTCTTTTACGAGACTTAAATAGGACAGTGTAAACCCGCGTTGGCCGGTGCGCTTGAAGAATATTCCTCGTGTTGATAATGCAAGAGCATTGACTTCCTTTCTGCGAACATTCACACATATTTGACAGTTCACACTTCAACATTTCTCAAATGGTACATAGAATTTTCCAATAAACTCAAAAGAGTAATAGTTTTGACGTTTTTAAGCACCTAAACATGAAGAACAGTGGAATATTTCAACAGAATGGGGACGAGAAGAAGATCAAGGAATGATAGAAAATAAATTTAGTGCATCAAAAGCCCTATTTCACTAAACAGTTGGATCCAATTGTTTAACCTTCTCTAAATGTAAGGAAGAAAATAAATGTGTGCAAATTATTAAATATTTCCTCCTCGGAGCCATTAACATTTTGTTTTATATTTTCTTCGCTTTTATATTAAAATGACGTTTAATTAGTAAATTGTTTATCTGAACTAGATAATAACCTTGTGCATTGCAGAGTTTTCCCGAGGTGACGAGATATCTTTATATAAAGCTCTAACATCTTTAAATTTGTCGTCTATTTCATCTCTGCCGATTTCGAAGTGGCTATTTTAGGATTATTAGCTGGAATTACACTGATAAGAAGGCATATTTCATTCTGTCACGTGTTTAAACCACTATTTTTCTTTGACGCCGATTACTACCTCGATAATTTCACTCAAATTTCGTAAATCTGTAAATTTATACGCACCTAAAACTCTGTGAATTGAGCATTTGCTTTCCATGACAAACTGAACTTATTTAAGGGTGATATATACTGTTCAGTCCCCTCAATTTGTCTGTCTTTTTCCTTTCAGTTGGGGATTCATCGTCGAAAGTAAAGTAAGTGGTGTCTAACAAATGTATCCTAATTATCCATATTTAGAATTTCTGAAGGATTGAATCGAGGGGGAAATGATTAGTCACATTTCTACACTTACATTGAAACATGAGTAAAATAATTATGGCGAGGAATTAAATTAAAAGTCACGGATAAGAGTTAGTTTAAACAAAAGATTTTAATTAGATAAAGAGAAAATATAAAACAAAATTTTAAATAAGATTCCTTTATTCGTGAATCTTCTTTTTATATTTCTTAAATTTTATTTCATTTTCTTATTGTTCCCTTTGTAGCGGGACAATAACGATAGCTAAATTAATAAGGGAATATTTATTTTTTTGCTATTTGAAAGTCAAGATTTTAATTTCAAAGGTTAAAAATTATTTTAATTTATTCTAGATCAGAACCTCTTTTTCGCTCCATTCTTAAACATTCATATTAATTTTGTCTAAAACCGAAAAAACATAAGTGGAGTGTCGATGCTAAGAATGGGGATTTTTGTCTTGTATTTTTCACCAGTGTGGAGTAACGTCTATTAATTATTTAGCTCCATCTTCGGTTCAGACAAGTTACTAAGGGACATTAAGTTTTGCTTCTTCTCACCTTTTGTATTTATTTATTATTTTATATAGGAATATAAATCAGATTCACCTTGAGGAAAACACAGCTTACGGAACTCTAATGACTCCAGCTATTTCATCTCTGTTATGTCAAAACGACAAACTATTGAATATCGTGCGGGATTGTTTTGCTTTCTCAATGAATTGACAGATTGAATTGAATTAGCAAGACCGACACTTCTTCATTAAAATATACCGGTCAGTAAGGACTGAATATCGTAGACAGGTATCTGCTGCAATCCAGGGGACGAATCATGACATTTGAATCTTGGAGTTTGCATGATTCATTTAGTAAATTGAGCATATCCCGAATCCCAAAATTAAATGAAGTGACACCTTGAAATAGCTCTCAGAATCTTTTGATCTACTCTTCTTTATCATTTAGTAGACAACCTGCCAATCGATTTCAGTTGCTCTTCTCAATTAAAACTTGTAAAATTTAACTGTTTTACTGTGCGTTTCAATAGCTTCTATTATTACTCATAGTATTATCTATGACACAGCGAAAACCCTGCAAGTTTTAATCATTGGAAAACAACTGAGCACAGTTAATAACAAAACAGGAGAAGGTCGAGCTGTAGTAGAAAATAAGCTTAAACATTTAAAAATTTGGTTTATTCGAATTCTGAATGTACTAAGTTGCCTATTTTAAAATAAAGTGTGTAGTTCCCTAAGTAATGTTTTAATTTTCCAAAGTGTAAATTTTTTCATTTGACATCTTTGTTCCAGGGTGAGTTCACGTCCGAGATATTCAGAGCTCGTTGACCCGTTGAACTAATGGGGTGGCTGATTATGCCAGGTCGATTCAATTTTGCCTTCTCACAGTAAAGAAGTGAACAGATAAGACAAGAAATTGTGCTTTTAGCTTCGTAGCTCCCATTACATTGTAATATATCATATATTGTTCTATTGTTGAATTCCTTTAGTTGTGAAGGAAATTAATTTAATTGCTCATTCCAATGTACATTATAGAAGATTCCTTAAAGGGGCCCAACTAAGGTGTCATGAAATACGTAAGGCTGTATTATATACGCCGAACTATTTTAATAAATTAACAATCAAAAGTTTGCCAGAAGAAATGAAACCACTTGAGGTCATATTTCGTAATATTAGAACTTGATGTTGATTGGTTTATGGTACTTTCAATTTTGTAAAATCAACCGCTTACTCATAATAGATATAATTCATTTTGTGAAGTTCATTTTGCAATCTCCTAATGTGCCAAAGTCCCAATTTTAAAATGTGACTCCAAAGTTAATTGGTTGGTTCACACCCGCGATATTCAGAGCTCGTTGTAAGGTCGATTATGCCATGTTGATTTATTTATACATGCTTATTTTCAGTTCTGGATAAAATTACCTCATTTCAACATTTATGAGTCTCAATTATAATTTACAAATAAGATATAATTATATTTACGGTCTCTCAACAGTTTCCGTTTTATAAGTTATTGCCGCAATCCTGGTAATAAATGATCAGGTCAGCTGTTTCCTCTTTCTGCAACTGCATTGCAGTTTCAGATTCCTGTGAAATAGGGACGGAAGGCGAGAATGAAGATATTTTTCACTGCATGCCAGACAAAAGCGATCGCAAACGCAACCGCGCAGTATCATATTTCTATTTATGCTTTCCAGCTATTTGCTATTTTAATGTCATTGTAGGTGGTCTGGTCTACGGAAAGGGGGAATTAAATGGATGGTCAGACAACCATGAGTATTTTCAATCACATAAGCATTTGTTTGCATGTTTACAACTTTAGTAAATATATACATCTTTTGCTTTTTTTCAAGTCTGTTCAAATTAGTATCAGTTGGGTTTCAGAGACCGAAAATTTCCTTTCAAGCCCAAGACAATATTGAGTACTGAAAGAAAGCGAATATTTGTGTCCTTGAAGGAAATTCTTATGTCTTGTCCCCTCGTGACAATTATTATCGTCTATTGGTTTTCACACACGTGTCGGGGACTAAAGTACCGACAAGAGCCAATTATTGGCTAAACAGTCAATCAACGAATTCCATATTCGAAAGTTGTTTATAAGCGGTTTTCATCTTTTAACAATGATTTATAAGTAATTTTCTGTCCTTCTCTGAATTTGAATGAGTCACAATAATAAAGGCGGTTATGGGAGATAACGACAATAGTTAATACGGATCAGTTCTCAATGATAATTGACTTCCATCGAATGAGGTTGTGGCTGGCAGAGGCGAAAAAATAATAGTAGTGTCAAAACCGTCATATCTCGTGAGATCGTATTGATCTTATGATTTATTAGTAATTCCTAGGTCATAATGCCGCCATTGTAATATTAGGCCCTCTAGAGCGAAGTATCATATCGAAGGTCCCATTTGAGAAGAGGAGTCTAGAGCTCTCGATATTTCAGCTGCTAAAAGAAGAAGACGGAAAATTTAAAAAAAATTCCGTTTTAAAACATAGGTTCTCATATAGTTTAAGGTGCTTTTGGAACCTCTATCTCAAAGACCCCCTGAATCTGAAGTATGTGAAAACGGTCTGCCCGATTGACTGCCAGCTTTGAATGTGACTGTTGACGGTTACTTCACGCATCTTTATGAGGAGCATAATTTTTTCGTAAATACTTTTGTAAAGATTTTGATAGAAGTGTTGGGAAAAAGTGGCCAAAGGAGCAAAAATAAGTGTTTTTAAGTTTCGTCTGTTATAATTTCAAATACTATTTTAACATCTGATAAAATTCAACTTAAAGATTACTAACAAAAAAATCATTAAACCTTATTATTGGATTATTAATGGTAAAATGATTAGAAATCCACAGTAAATCGGGATGATTTTTATTTCCATGGGGAATATTTTCCCCCTCAGTCGATGTGAATTGAAAATTTAATTAAACTTAATGCAATAAACACGTGAATTTGGCCTGATTTCCTTGAAGATTTAAAATATAGACAAATATTTAAAATAAATTTTCTTGGAAATTTTTACATTAATAATATGTGTGTGGTTTAAGCATCTACGTTAAGTGGATACTAAGATCATAGTGAAATGTGTGTTGGGGTACGCATTGTTTCACCAAAATAAGAATAACAAACTCTCATGGCGCATGATAGGCACCTCTGTTCCCAACTGGGATGTTTGCAATGAAGTACCGGATAGCTGAAAGCTCATCCCAGTGCACGATGACTATCATTCTTAAAGCATGTAAAGTTAAGTCTGGAGAGAATCTGAATACATCTCTAATAGGTACGAGGCTGTTTTTCAAGGGTTCCGGTTGCCCCAGTTTTAACGGACGGTTCATAAACAAAAGGAGATCATAGGACTCACATCAAGTCCTTTTAATTTAGAAGGAGAACAGAACATAAGAAGGAAAGGCATATCAGTAATCAGTGGCACTTCTGGACGCTACCCCTCTTAAAGACAGAGCTAATTATCTTTTAAATACATTTACATTAGTGCTGTATCTCTGGAAGTGCATTGAAATAATATTTAAAGAAGAACAAAAATCTCGAATGAGCTAAACCGGTGGAAAAGTAAGAGGTCTGAAAGTGATGGCTTGTACGTTACTTCACCCTAAAATCACACATTGACCCACAAAGGAAACAAAACTAGATGACCCCGCTCTGCGAATCTTATTCTACCTCTTTCTCACAATCCGGGTTCCACTTGCTCAGTACTGCCGTCAATTTTCTTCCATTCCGCCCTGTTCCCCCCTCCTTTCTCTTTATACATGCCTTCTATATAAATCTTGGTTTTCTTATTTGGGAAAGGCCATTGCATTTGGTTAACCTTTAAGATCATTCACCTTGTACGGAGATACATAGCTTAAATCGGTGAAAATATTAAATTACCTTTACTGATAGAATGTGGAGTTATTTTACACTTTTCTCCAAAGAATATTCTTCCAAATATTCCTAATATTGTTAAATGTATTTCCATTGATCTGAGAGTAGATGCTTTTTTTTTCTTCCTTCTCCAAAATAACTTTAGACACATTGTTTTTTAAAATTAATGCTTACGTCGTATGCTTTTCCATTGGGACTAATGCTCTGTGTGCGTTGCTTTCTTTAAATGAAATCATTTAATATTTTAAACGAGAAATATAAGCGGGTGTTTAAAAATTTCCCTCAGGATTTAGAGGTGCACAAAATCTTAAGTGAACTGTTCTTTAACCGATACTTTGATAATTTTTATGGAAAGTGATTGGTGTAAAATAATAATTTTCCGTCTATCCCTTCTCTATTCATTCACCTCTGTGTTGATTATCGGTCATCTTAACAGGTATTGCTCAAGAACAGGACACTTAATTCTATCCATTTAAACAAGAATTTTTGCCTAATTTTTAAAATTAATTTACTTTTGTTTAAATAAGTGTTTGCTATGTCGTCTAGAAACCGACCAACTGCTTAAATCTTCGTCTGTACCGAAAATTAGGTGAATTTCGAAAAAAATCAATTAACTAAGTTAAATTAAATGATTTTGAATTTGTCATGCTCCGATTTTTAAGAAACGCAGGATATCAAATAGAAATATTGCATTCAAAATTATGTATCCAATATAAAAAAGTGAGAATTGTTTGCATTAGGTATTTAAAAAATCACCATATAACTTCTGTATCTAATTTTGTTTAATTTTTCTGATTGGTGAAAATGTTTAAAAAAATAGATCGGATATTTGATAATGAATTTTAACAAATTCAAACTTAGTGAAATTTTTGGTTTTTAACAAACTTGTAATTACCAAATTGTTTAATAATACATTAAATATAATATCAGCGAATAAAGAAATATGGACCCATCATAGATCTTATCAATTCCAGTTTCTAGCACCCATTTGAGAGATGAATTGTCTCCCGGAGGTTCTTAGATGGGAAACTGGTATTACGCTCCCTATTTCAGGACACGTTTCAAACCAGAAAGTTTGGTCACTAGGTCATTGGATGCGTGTTGAAGGGTATTTTACTATGGACCGGCTGACCGCTTCTCAGATGAAATTACCAGCAAGGACTTCTTTTACATAATTTGCGATTAATTAAAATTTTACAAAATACAAAAACATTTGAACCGCAATATATTAGGATGGAACTCTTTGAAAAGACAACGGCATATATTCTTCTCAGCTTTGTCTCTAATCCCTAGAACTGAAGCTGCCTACACTCTCCAAATTATGAAATTATAGCAAAATATCCACTTTTCCGAATGGGTTAATGCATTCTATCTTTATAAATATACAGACAAACTCTGTTGAACCAGAACGTGTTGACCGATACTTTGAATTATTCGTTCACATGCTGATCATGTGGAAACAGGGTGCTCGAATGTTTCCATCATTTTCCGCGTACTGGATTAGTTTGCTTTTACGTACTGAGTAAAGACGTTTAATTAAATTACAATGCTGACTTGCTGTGAATGACAAGAATTCAAATTTAACCCATGAGGTGGGAATAAGGTGATCGAACAATATAACAATTTGCGGTTTCTACCAGCACTCATCATATTGTATTCGGCAAATTAAGGATCAAAGGACAGTCAGACTAGAAGAATAAAAGAGTAACTCCTTTGTTTGTGAGATTTAACTGAAAGGATTGAATAATGAAACAAAAATTTTGTTTCGAGTTCAATATCTTAATAACGACTAGATCCAGGTATAGGCAATTTTTCGTAAATGTTCTTGATGAGAATAAATAGTTCAATATTTATTTATTTTATTTATTTTACAAAGTGACAATTAGACGTGCGCTTAAAATACTTGTTAAAAGTAAAATCGATCACTTGAATGTGTAAAGTTTGATCTGGGAAATTTAAATTTGCCAAAGATTAACTATGTATAATACAAACAATCATATATTTAAATTAAATAAATCGAAACTTCTTTACGAGCTCTAAGCTTTTTGAATTCTTAAAAGTCCTACTTCTTTTTCAGCCTTTATGCTATATTAACACTTGATAATTATGAAATTTAATCTTCAAGAAGTCTGGCGTTTGAGCTGTCGTTTAGATACTACTAATAAAACTTACGTATTATTAGCACTTGAAATTTCATTTGAACGGATTTTAGATAATTTGAGTTTCGTTATAATTGCCTTCATTTAGCCTCGGACATTTTATTTCTTAAATCGCTTTTCATTCCAGATACCAGGAGTACTTTTTAGCGATTTCACATTTGACATAAAATGCCCTGAATGATGAATACGAAGACCTACTCACCAACTGGAAAAAGGCTAATAAGTAATCATTTCAATGTTATTAACTTTATTTTTATTTAAAAAGTTCGTAAGTATTAACATATTAAGTCTTTAAATACGATATTAATATTTAATTAAAAAATATCCCATAAAAGTTGGCATAAGGAACCAAATTCACATTAATATGAATAGTTAAAAATATTCGGAGAGCAGTTGGCATTTTGAAATTCGATTCGAGCAATTGAAGACGTACCCAGATTGGAGTATATACTATATACTATCTTACAAAGAAGCTTATCGCAGAAGATTCTATTGATACAATCCTTAGAATTTGAAGTTTTTGGAACTTTCCATAGTTTTTTTTGAAAGTTGAAACGCGCAGTTGATCGCATGAAATGCCAGGTTGAATTCGTAATATTTTCAGAAATTACTTTTTTCTCAATAATTATTTGTATTATTTTGATTCGCATATTGGTGCCACGAATTTGCTTTTCTAAGAAAAATATCCTTAGAGGATTTTTTGATACTGCATACAGGTCCTGATGGAGCTTGCCAGATGAAATTACCAGCTTCCATGGCGGAAAAATCGCTCATATGTGGAGCAGGATGGATCCACTTTGATGGCGCCTGTCTCACTTTGGTCAGATCAAAGTTCCTTTGATACTTTGTCACAAAAACACGTGTTTCGGGAAAAACATCTGGCTTTTTCTTTTCACATATTTGAAGGAAATCTTTGTAATTCGTATTTGACTTTCTCGTTTGGTAAAATCCTTCATTTAGAGGAATATGATAATTAGGAGAACCTATTCCTATTGAGGGTGTTGGTGAATTTGATCGAGTTTCAAGCCATGGTCTTATATCTACTTGAACTCTTTTAGACGAATGTCGGACTTTTTGAAGAACCAGATCCTGCTTATTTGTTGGCATTTGCAAGGCACATTGAACGCCAATTTCTCTCCTAGAAGGTTGTTCTAGTTCTTTGCTTTTAACTAAAGAATTTCGTTTGCTTTTCCCACTTTGAGTATTTCCCATTTCTGGCATTTAACTTTAATATGGATCTAATTATCGATAGGTAAATAAAAAGTCGATAAAAAAGCATATCAAAATCATATGTTAAAAATCAATATTTAGTGTACATTTTACAGCGTTTTCTTAACTAAACATTATCTGATGTTCATTTTTATTTTTGCATAAATATTATCATTGAAAAAGCAATAATTTTTGGCCATATGGCTTATGTTTCTGACCAGATGGTACAAGAAGAAATGGTTCTGCGGTTTCCATACCCTATCGAAAAACACTGCTGAAATTAAAATCCTGAAGCTCCAGGAAAAAATCCATACAAAAAATATCAAATACATCCCTCCAATTTGCTGAAATAGTTTATATATTTTAATTAAATATGAATAATTGTAAATATGAAATAATTAATAAATAAGTAAATACTATGGATTTTACCTTAATTTAAACTTAATATTTGTTATATTTGATAACAAATTAAGTTTTATTACTAGGAAAATTAACTAGTTTAATTAAAATAAGCGGATAATATTATTCTTGTAATTACCATTGAGACAAAGGCGTATGTCTGTTAATTTTAACAAAGTTATTTAATTTAATTCTTTTATATATTTACTTATTTTTCGGGAAATAAATTAATAAGCATATCTGATGAGAAAGCAAATACAAAATTTTTATTGTGATACACTTTTGAAAATCTCATTTAAAAGAACGTTACATGTTCGGATCGAATATCCCCTTCTGGGAAGACAAAATCACCACTGGATATAATAAGGTAAAAGAATAACATTCAAATTTCTTTTTCAGTATTTATTGACTTCAGCAGTCCAACTCTGGATATACATGACAGAGGAAGATAATATTGAAAGTCAGGGGTATTTTTTAAATTTTTCAGCATAAAAAATCCATATCGTTGGCTAAAATCCCAAACTATTGATTCGACATAAGACGGACTTGAAGAGAGAAAAGGCAAAATCACCCTTTTTAGTTCCAGAAGAGTTCATAGATGCATTTCCGGACAATTCATAGTTTTAAAAGGGACTCTATCCAAATCTCTGATGCTTAAGGCCGCATGAGCCATTAAGCCATTGACAACATAAAAAAATCAGAGAAGAAAACATGTTTTGGGACGCTCGTAGTCCACAATGATAAATAGGTAGGAAATTTCCATTCAAATGTTTTTTTCTCAGCCTTAAAAAGCAGTATGATCATATTTGAGGAGAAAAAGTTCATATGTATCAAATAAAATTTTCTTTCCCAGTCTTATCTGCTCAGGGCGGTGAATGTATATCAACGAATCAAAGTGACATAAAAAACCATTCAAGTGAATCAAAGGGTAAACGGGCTCAGGATATCGTGGGCACAAACCCACCCAGTTCCCCGGGGATTTAATTATGAAAACTGGGCGTGGGAAAATTCTGAAAAATGTAAAATGGATTATAACTCTTATTCGATTGTGGACAGCTCAGTGCTGCCAAAATTAAGTAAAGTAAGACCATTAACCTGATTTCCCTATGGGCTCCTCCTCGACTCCCTGTTTCATCCCTTACAGAAATATTTGCCAATTTCTGTGTTCAGACGCTACTCGATGGTTAATCCTTATCAAAGTTATTTTGTATTGTCATGATAATAGTGACGATGCCTTGACATTACTCAGAAACTGACTCCTTCGACTTCTCCGAACTACCATCTGCTTGCACCTGTATGTTGCAATTTTCTGAAATTAAAGCCTCAATCTACTTTCCTCAAATTATTTCAAGAAGATCTTCACCAATATTTTCATGAACATTGTTATTTTAAATTTCTTGTAAATACTTTTATAATTTTCTACTGTGAATCAGCTTGTCCGTATGCTTCAGTTCGTCAAGTGAGACCGATGTGTCACTCATGAACTGCGGTCAAGTGACCTGAACTTAATCATACTACATCAAATATGTAAAACTCAATGCGATCCACTCGCTCACTTACTGTGTCTTAACTGGTCATCTGACTCAATTTGTGCACATTCGATCCCACAGTATAAAAAATTCCCCTTACTAGACGCATACACCTGCTCTTAAATGCCACTACATCTCGCTCTCTTAAATCACTGAGCTTTCCTTTGTGTTCAGTAAAGCTTTGAAATCCACAACCTCTCCCTCTTCTCTCCATCATGTTGTGGTGAAGGTAATTAGAAGGTAGAAGGGTGATCATTCAGCATGAACTCCCTTAGATAACTTGCAATCACATACCCTCCTTCAACAAACCCATGTATATTTCCGGATATTTCTCCTTTTTGGGGTTACAAGTTACTGCGATGGTAAGTCATCATGACATTATGCCTCCCGTGAGTCAGGCAATAGAAAATAAAAACCACCTTTGCCTTTTTTACCATAGCTTATATTCGAATTAAATCTTAAACAGAAAAGCGCAAGGCCTTACTGACTTTTTGCAAAGTATAAGTAGCAGAAACCAATTGTCACCGGTTTCAATGAAATGATGATTGCCTCGAATTTTATCGGATTGGTACATGAAACTCACCGAATTATGGTCTTATTAGAAGCGGACACTTCGATTGTCCTTATAAATGATGCTCTGCAATTACAGGTTACTCATGGGGCTCTGGAGGGAAGGAAGTGCATATGTGTATAAGTACTGGCTTGATACTCGAATACTGTTTAAGTTTTAATATCCTTTGTTTAATTAGCAGGGCAAGGTTGAGAATATACTTCTATCAAGAAGTTTTCCTTTATATATTGAGAATTCGCATACCCGCCAATGATACTAAAATCAAGGGAAATAAAATGCTTTATAGAAAAATAGCTAAGCATTACCGGATCATTCTGATACATTTTCGGCAAAATATTTAATTGAAAAAAAACATTCCTGACGATACAAAGAGGAACGGGTTAAATGTAAATAATAGATTTCACTTATGCTTAAATTTACAATAAGGTGCTTGAAAATTTGATTGAATAATATTTAGGTGGAACAAAGAACCTTCCAAAAAAACTCACCCGTCCAACATAGGGGGTTTCTAATGTGATCCTTATCATATAAAATATTACAGACAACTAGATTTAATATGATCAATCATTGGTGTTTAAACGGCAATAGATATTCCAACAGATACTTCGACCACTGATATCCTTAGAGACCGACTCCATTAAAAAATCCGAAGTAGTTTTGAAATTAAATTGGAAGTTTTGAGTTATTTAACTACAGTTAACTTTATAATTTAGTATTTGACTGATTAGGATATAGGAACTGACTAAGCAGTCAACGTTCTACATCCTGCAAACTTCGCAACATGAAAGATAGGAAATAAATAGGGACAAGTATTAGGCGGGAGCAGATAAATGGCGTCAGTCAACTGAACACTAAATTGAATGGAATGGAGACTCAGAAAGTTTAATTTCTAGAGCAGATCAATAAATTAAGTTAATGGAAAGAAAGCAGACTGCAAGTTACCTAATAGGATTGAAATCTGGGATAAACTGTTAATCAAATAAAAGGAACTGCTAACAGTAGACGTGTCTCAAGGTTGCTACAAACTCCCTTCCCTGTGCTAAGAAAAATTTAGAGTAAGTTATACATTGCCTCAGTCGAAAGTGAAAATAGTTGAATGGTATTGTACACGTCTCAAAGTTTTACCTCTGCCTATTTCAATACTACAACTAATTGCAGTGCGTTACTGTGAAATGAAGCGTCAAAAGCAAGAACAGTTGGTTCCTTCTGTTGCCTCTGTTGTTAAAATAGCATAATTTCGCGTCTTGTGATTGTATTTGCTACACAGACAAAAAATCCTGTTTTCCTACAAAACACTAGGGTGAAATACCCTACCATTTTGCAGAGTAGCTAACTGGCAGCAACACTTACACTGGAATGCCAAAAAATGGTACAGTACAACCAAATCAAGTATTGAAGCAATAATTCTTAAAGCTAAATGTTACCCAAACGAGCCTGTTAAATCTTTCATCATACCAGATTATCTGAACAAATACAATCATTTTTGTTTAAGAAAAATGCAAACATTTGATGAAACCATAAACTGCTGAAAATCGTCTGAATATGATACAATTACAGCCAATTACAGCATCGGTGGTTTCGTGAATCTAATTAATAGTAAAGTTGCTCTGGATGAGTAGAAAAATAATAAGATTTCAGAAAATAGTATCTAAAAGCATCGTACTTTTATCGCCTAATTACCTCCCTCCAAAATTATTCACCAGTAATTAAAACTCCGCCAATAAGGAGACATCAAAAGAGGAATCTGGAGGGAGGTTTATTCTGGAAGGATCATTGAATGCTAAAAGTTATATGGTTTCAGAGCAAAATCAGTAGTACAACATTAACCAGTACTAACAGCTGCTGTGTCTTTTCTTGTGCCAGGACAACCAGATAGCCCTTCCTATCCACGTCCTCCCTCCCCCTACCTTCCCCAACCTATTTGACCATACTTTACCCCTCCAAAAGCCGAAAATAATTTCCCGTTTTGGAAGGAAAATATGCAGCATGCCAGAAGCCATACTGAGCGACAACTGACGTCCATTGTGAAAACGGGGGAAAACTTGGAACATTCCTGGGATCACATTGGTCAATTATTAGTCTATACACCCCTCACTCCCCTTCGGCGAAATGGGAAATAAATTTAGCCATTAATGGTGTTTCCTTCCTTTCTTCTCGATAGTCAAGATGAATGACATTATTGGAAAGCATTCCTAGTTGGGTAAGGACACATGCTAGCGGAACAGTAGTACCTTAATCGTTTTGCATCTGTGATTCCAAGGTAAAAGCTGTTGAATTTATTTGTACTGTGTTTTTAGTGGGACTATAGTTAAAATTATCTGTGGAATTAAATTTCAGAGACTATACATTATCAACTATGCATAACTTATTGAATCATCCGATATCCTCCATCACTCCTTGTTCGAACTTGTTAACGCGGCAAGCAATTTCCTATTATTCGGCACTAACACGGCAGAAAATATTCCTTTGCAATGTGATTGAAAAGAATGCTTCCAAGCCCGTCTGGGAAAGCTTTTTCCAAAGCTCATATTGGATAAAAGACAAACAATATGAAGTCTTTCTAGTTAGAAACCCTAATTCTGACGTTCCATTTATTGGACAGACTTAACCAGAGTGTGCACCGACAGATATCAAAGCCGTGACCGGCGCAACAAGAAAGTCATTATTAAGTGAAGGAATCGAACCCATAACCTCATCCGAGGATCAGCTTTGTTGAGTAACTTTTACTTGCATCTGGTGCATTTGACCGCTTGGTCACATTGATGCTCACCGATTACTGAATCAACTAATAACCTTTTCCATCTTATACAATTTGGAATATACTTCATATTGACAGTCTTTGTTTAATCATTACTTTTCCCTGTTTGAGTAATCAAATACCCTTATTTTTAAGTAATTTTGACAAAAATTGGTCTAAATTTTGATATCATTCGAGAGAATTTGAAGAAATGAAACTGTTCAAAATATGGTAGATTTATTTCAGTGGAAACTAAAACGGCTAAATTGTGATCCATTGCTACTGACTATGAATCTCTTTATAATCAGCTACTTAAATAAATTTTAGGGTTTTTGGCATAGTCAAGTTCAAAGTTTGATATAAAATAAGAATTAGTATCACGCAGAGGGAAAGCCAGGAAGCTTACCTTGTCTAGACTATAACGTTTTGTATTTTCTAATGAACTGGCATGCCGAACGAGAGGGGAAGACGGGTGGGAGTTAAGCCAACTCAACCAGACACGGAAGTTGGGTATACTGGTGATTGCCAACGCTCCGTCCTCAGATGAGTGCTTTGAGGCAAGAAAAATGGCTTTGTTTAAATAAATACATTAAATTTGAACATCTTAGGCGAACGAAAACAAATTACGTCTGTTTTATCATTTCTAAATATATTCTCTAAAATGCCTTCTGGACTAAACTCAAAAGCCTCGGTTTACTTTTTAGGGCTGACTGAAGTCGAGATATAGAGATTAGTTAATCTAACATCGGTTAAATAAAAAAATTTGTCCCTTATAAAGACGACAAACCACAGAATTCAACTAAATGTTCGAACTACTTATTCCTAGTCAGTCTTCCCTTAAAACCACCACCAGTTAGGCGTAAATGGGTACATTTGTATAAATTCCTGTAAATTTTTGTGGATAAATAGAGGTGGTTTCCCATACCCC
>CAADRB010000003.1:796715-906322 GCA_900708905.1 Hymenolepis diminuta
ATCACC
Organism: Hymenolepis diminuta; assembly: GCA_900708905.1. Lineage (NCBI taxonomy): Eukaryota > Metazoa > Platyhelminthes > Cestoda > Cyclophyllidea > Hymenolepididae > Hymenolepis > Hymenolepis diminuta. Next base: position 796,722 of record CAADRB010000003.1, read on the forward strand.
TTGCTTGTGAATGTTGAGCTGATTATATACAGGGTGTGTAATGTATCTGAGGCTACGTATATTTTTGTAATTTAAACGAACACCACAATATTAATTAATGTATTTTTTATATCAGGAGATCTCCTGACCGATGCTCTTATAACCGATGAAATAGAAAGACCCGCTGTAATTTTAATAGTGTCTATAATTCAGAAATTGCAAGATTTCTAAAATTCGCCAGATCTTTCCTTTGCAAAGTTAGAAAGAGGCTGACTGAAAACAATAGAGATGAATTGGCCTCATGACGAAGAGAAAGGAGCATTGTCAACGCCCTGACTCATTCATTCACTCACTCACTCAAAACACCTGAGTTTGTCAGAAGAGTGCATGACATTATGGACGAAAATCCCGAGAAGCCAATGCGCGACATCTTGCCAAAGATCTTCAAGTGTCTGAAGGAATAATAGGAAATGTTGTTCATCAGTACCTTGGATACAAGTCTCATACGTTTTTAGGCGATGTCGTCAGTTTATGTGGACAAAAACAACACAAGAGAATTGTTTAATGCGTGCAAAACAGCTCTTAAACAAATTGAAACACCCAGAACAAGAGGAGTGTCAATGGTTTTTCTCCAACGAAAAAAACTTCCACCAGGATGAAAAAGTCAATCGAAGAAGTGATAGGTGGCTGGATATGTGTCAGCGGACCCCACTGAAGTTCCAAATGTTATGCATGCGAACAGAGTTTCCATCCACAGTGATGGTTTTCGGTATTATTAGCAGTGAGGGAGGGGCACATCACGTCTTCTCAATTTTCTCTCCAGGGCCTTATTTCGAAACTCCTCAAACCATTGTTATTAAGCCGCCTTGGATAGACAATCTAGCCAATAGAGGAAGACCCTGTCTTCCACCAATATTCGACCCCATCCCATAAGGCTTTCAAAACTTAGGATCAGATGAATAGCCGGCAATTTCCATCATCATGTCTCAACAAACTTCGTATGGCCTCTTAATTCACCAGACCTTAATCTACTGGATTATTACATGTGGGGCGGGACAGGGCGTGACGTTTTTGCATCCTCATAACACCAAATCTTCCCCTCTGATGGAAATAATAGCCCGAACATTGAGGGCGTCAATAAAGACCACCTGATCCGATCAAATCCTGCAGTCACTTGCGAGCTCAATTTGAGTGAGTGGTAGAAGCCGAAGGAGGATAAACAGAATAAAACTTAGGTTAATTTTGTGTTTGCTTTTGTTTCGTTACAAAAAATTGTAGGTTACAGTCATTAATAGCTTAATTTTCTGTTTTTCTGAAAGTGCCTAAGGTGTCTTTAAATGTCTTACGCACCCTGTAAATCCTCCGCATTATATCACACTTGATATAACCTCTAAGGTTTATATGCTAGGATTATTTAATGCTAACATCGTCTTAGTAATTATGACTCTTTTGGTGATTCTCGTAAAAAACCAGCTTCGTTAGTCAGTGTGGTATACCATCTAATGAGCATTTTTTACTGCTGCAGTCACGAGCAAAAGGGCAAAAATAGAACCTGGTTGGGATTGCACACAAGCATATTGAATACAAGCATATATTCAGGTTAGGCAGCAATATTTTGAATGCGTTCGGAGATTGGAGCATATCTAATTTATCATCCCGCCCATAATCGTAAAAATTGACACTGTATATTAGTATTACTTTCAAAAATACGTATACAAACAAAGAGAGATGGAGAGAGAGAGAGAGAGAGACAAACTACAAATGCAGATTAAAAACCCTTCAGATGAAAGAGACTCTTCTTCCGTCTCAACATTGGACTAACAAATGGGAACTTTTGTGACTTAGTTCTATATAGTCACTTTAAACAAAATTATCCTCCTTTTGGTGTATCAAATTTAAATTAGAAGTGGTTGATGAATTAACTACATCAAAATAATTATAGTAGCACCAATCTTAAGTATGTTATTCTAGTACAGCAAGGCACTTCTAAATTGTCCTGATGCTACGAGACCAAGTTCCGCCAGCATGATCCATCTATCCGTTAGATATCACTGGGTAACAGTTGATTCAGACACAGAAAGAGAACAGGACAAGACGGATATGCATTACAGTATACTTTAATAACGAAACAAAGACTGTATATTAATGAACTCAATTTGTCTTAACGTTATTGATGACAGCTTATGTCTCAAATAACAACCGAGCTCTCAGGTGGGGCGCGTACAGCGCGTATAGGTTTTAAGAGAAATTAAACTCAAAAATTTCAAATTTTGAAAGTCTTTAGAACAAAGAGCCTTCGATAAATTAAGCAATTGCTAAAGGGATTCAGGTAACTGAAGTTAGTAAGATATTTAATAATCAAAGTAAAGTCTTCATTACTTAATAGGATGTTTAGTTGTCAGTCGAAAGAAAGCATCACTTCCTTCACGAAATTCTTTTCTCCTTTCCATATCAGAGCGGAGCTATTAGATTTTAATCGTACTCTTTAGAATGTTTAATCTATTAGGCACTTGAGTCAAGAAAAGATAGCACATTACTAACATCCTCATATGCATGCAATCATTTACAAATTTTATTGTCAATATAAAGAAAATTTTTAAAGTCTCTTCTTCCAAGCTGTCGTAGTAAGGAGATTTTCGGATTTGAGTTCGCTGGGTGGGAATAGGTGAAAGAGAAATTGGGAAATAACTGCGCTTTCACTAACATCAAGTTTACTCTCATTGTTCTTCTTGTTGATCACAATTAAAGAGTATGGTTCTCCGCCAACTGATGGAGATCAATCTCGTGATCTCTGGTGGACAAACTTACATAAAACCTCCCTAGAGGAGAATTATATGCATATATATGGTACTAAATATTGAATTCTTTATTATACTGGTGATTTCAAAAGTGTTAAAGTAATCTAACACGAAACATTAAAGTTGGCAATATTTTAAAGTGACAATCTTCATGTCTGTTACTCCTTCTTTATTAGTGAACTTTGCTGACTTCATTAAAATATTCTTTTCTAATGATCATAGCTATTATAGAATAACCATATTAGCCTTTGTGTCGGGTTAACATACCTGAATTTTTATGAAATTCTAACACCGATTGTTAAATATTACTTACACTTCATAAACACTTAGAACAATGTCTAGACATTTAATTTGTTCAACTAATTCCGCTGCCACCAGTGTAACTCTCATGTGATAAATTAACAAATAATGCGGTTATTTTGCTAATATAAACCCCATGTGGTTTTGTAGCTTTTAAATAGTTTTGGGAGGGAAGTTCAGCCAATCAGTCAGTTAGCCATGTTACATGATAGTTAAAGTACAAAGGGCTGTATCACTTCGGTACTACGTGGTGAACATGAAGTAGGTCAAGTGGGCACATTTAATTGCTCAAGGTCATCTATTTGCACTGGTAGCTTTCCTGGTGGGTGGTCATTTAAGGACGGGTTAATGACATTCTGGATCAACCTGAAATATGTACCTCGTGCACCAACCTTAATCAAGGAGAATCATCTATGGCTTGATTTCTGTCCTAATAATTTACATATTGGTGCAAAGGCTGTTGATATGATCAAGGTATCCACTGTATATTGCTATGATAGAGAGAAGATTAGCCATTCCAAGACACGATATTACTTCAGTAAGAACTGAAAATGCGATTTATATTTTTCGTCACATATTTAATGTTTGCACTGTGTGTACTGATGAGGGTTTTGTCTAGACTAGCTGCCTAGAAATTCGGGGTAGAATTCACCTATCCATAGATCAGGCTGAGAGACCCCGAGGGCACGACTTGTGAATCGGTTGCCCGCAACAGTACGTAGGTTCTGTTGGCTTCCTGTCATATATCGTCGACGTGATTTATTATAAAGAGACAAGGTCTATTGGAGACATGGAACTTGAGTAGGACTGACTTCTCTTTCCTGATAAACGTTTTGTCTACTCAGGGAACATACCAAGCGTGTTCTAGAGTAGACTTATATAAAGTAAACCTCTCGAAGTGAAGGAAACAATTAATTAGAATTCGCCTCCAAGATATGAGTTAATCAATTTAAGCTCCTCTGCTATCACCATGTACATCAAATGACAATTCCCAAGCCCCTCTCTAAGATTCAACAATAAATAGCACGTTCTAACTTGTCTTATAACCGAAGAAATTACCTATGCGGAGAAATACATGTCTACATGCACGTCTGTTCATATCCCACCTTCATTATTTCAGACGGGATAAATGGTATAGATCAAGATCAAATCGACCTATCTATCAATCGAGAATTAAACTGCGCAACGACTCAATAAATCATTGTGTGGGTTTTAAAGCTTTAATGAGATAATCTCACTCGGTAACTGCTGTAATTAGGGCGCTAATGCATACCGTCTAATTCCATGTATTCGGCAGTAATTTAGCCTCCCTTCCCCATCTTGATCTGTGCTGAAGATTGAAGGTTAGAAGAGTGGTAAATTTGTCAGTCTACCCATCAGATACCAATGATTATCCGACAACCACCAATGGATACCGATGATAACCCACTCCATTAAAGGCAGAATGGATTTGAAGTCAACGTTGTGAGTAGAACACACAAAAGTAAAGGCAAAGAAGAACTTTTGAGAAGTTAGTAGATCAATTAGGTTCTCAAAATAAACATATCATCATAATCCCTAATTCGCAGAATTTATCTCTGTTTCATTGTTATAAAACTTCATTTTGCATTTCCTCAATATGGCAATTAACTTGCAACCTGCTTCTGATTAGCCACTTCATTTTACAACCATCTTTTATTCAGCATGCAAAAAAACAAGTCTGGTGTTTCGTGCATGTTATTGTGTCATCAACAAAACAGACAGACAAAAAAATACAGCTTTTCTCTTCCTTTCTCTTCCAAAGTCATCTTTATTTTCAAAATCCAAGCAAAGAAAAGTGAGCAATGCAAGGCAAGAGTATTTTTAACCGTGAAAGTTTGTCAGTGATGAGCTAAAACCACGAGAGTTTGTTACAAATAAATTTAGTTTTCAATGGGTTATGCTAACGTGTCATCTCGTCGTGAGAAATAACCCTTGTCCCTTTTTGCAATAGTACAATGTCCAGACACTTGGATTCTGAACATAATAAATTCGTGGTCTGACCTCTTCCTCTGACGCTTGTAATTGTTTTCCATAGTTGTAATTTGATACAATAAGAACTTCTGGATCTTTTATTCGTAGTTTTCAATATGTTACACCAGTGCGCGATTGGCTTCTACCGCTCCGTCCAGACTTGAAATTTTGAGGGCAAAACTACTGCTTAGAATTGAGATTGATTAACTACATGGTTAGGCAGTAATTTTGCAGAACTGACACGATTCCATCTCCAGGCAAGATCGAGGAAACCTGACTTTCTGCTGCCCATAAGATAAGATTATATATATTTAAAAATATCGATCTTTAGTCGAATGACATCAAGGTACTCATTTTTATTATAGGATTTAAATTAAGATTTTGTTCATTGATTTCGTAAGTGTCCTTTCAGTCTTTATGTCTCGGTTGATGAACAAACTAAGGCCTCATAGTTGAACTCTAAATAAACAACTAGGTCATGTTTCTTAAGGATAATTTTGGACTATGTTCATAAGTTCACTAGATTCTTTATTCTGCCGTATTTTGTAGGATTACTTTTGATTTGTCTTTATATGATATAATGTTTCAACTGATTTACATCAAAAGGAATCGAGCTTTGTGCTATTTTTTTCCAATTTTATAATAAATTTCCCAGAAAACTTAGAAACGTCTTGTTTTAAATGTTTTACATACAAGTTGACCTTTAAATAGAAATTTCAAGTAAAATAAGTTAAATCTCACCAAAATATCTTAGTGTGTCACTCAAGAATATTCGTTTAAAAGTTAACACTTAGAATGCAATGTGATCAAATTAAGTGTCATAGAAAGATCACTGAAGAGGACTTAAATTTATAATGAATAATGCGACAAGGTTGTCTGTCTAATCAATAACCCTTCTAATTACAAATGACTCCATAGATAAAGTGATAAAGTGGAAGAACAAATTTTTTGATCTAATAAGACTGAAATTTACATACGATGAATGGAATGGTACTGAAGATTTTTGAATTCAGGCGTATAATTAGTTTTTGAAAATCGAAGGGCATTTGTATCAGATCATTGGATAATTTGTAATTATCTCAAAACCTCGGCCACAGGTAAATAAAGTAGTTCTTTTATCAAGTGAGGCTTCGACACCCAAGATAATTGCGGGGAATGTAGAAATTTAGTTTGGTTTGATCGATTGTGATTTGCCTTAAAGTTTAACATTTGCCCGTATATTTACTTCCCATGACAGGGCCAAAAAGCCTTACAACCTTTCATCTGGTCATATTAGAATGCCCTCGTCTACGCAGCTCTGACCTAATTAAGAAACTATATGAAAGGGCTTCAGATTGGGGGGAGTAGTAGATGGATGGAAAGGTAGGGTAAGTTAATGGAGTCAAGGTCACAATGTTCACTTTGTAAATATTTCAAATCTAATTAAATTAAAAAGAATACACATGTTTTTCAATAATTCCCGACTGACTAATATGCATTGTGAATAAGACCTAAATTCCAATTAATCATAATGAATATTTTCACTGGAGGAACACTCAATATAATTACTATTTAAAATTAGATTTATATTTGATTACTTGCTTACAGTTTCCCAAATCATTTGGAACGCCATTATAGAATTTGTGACCCATGAGTTGTACAGACCATTGCCTGTAGGCCATTGTTTTGATCTTATTGTGCACTTTTGTAAGTCAATTTTCAAAACCTTTTGATTAATTTTATAAACCATAGACCGACTTTCTCTGTTCTACGATAATAATGCATAATATCAGTAGTATGTATTTTAAAAAATGTGATAGATAATTCAATTAATTGCGGTCTCAACTCGAGGCTTTACGTTTTTGCAAATTAATTTCTCCAACCAAGGCAATAATTTTTAGTCTGAGATTATATCTCTGAATTATTACGATTAATTAAAATTAATAAATTAATATTTCAAGTGTAATAATATTTTTTATTTATAATTTTTTAATTATTTGTTTAATGCATGAAGCGATTGATACTGCAAATAATTAGTATATTCAGGTCTTCCCTCAATATATTGGAAGGTTGTAAATAGACAAAAAATGAAATATATATATATATTCTTCAAAAATATATATTCATTTTAAATTGTGCTGCCATTTTATATATTATAATCAATAGTAAGGCAAAAATAATACATTTTTTACTGTGTGAATGCAACTGTAATTATACTGATATTTTTAACTATTATATAAACAGTGATTAATAAAGAGAAAAAAAGTAATAAAAAGGCGAATAAAATAATGTTGATAATTAGTCTGACATCATCGTTGAACAATTCAATACAAGAACATACGACTCACCCAAACTGATGACTAAATGGTAACCAGTTAATGAAAACACATCCTTTGATTTTGGGACATTTCGGAAACAGGATAAGATTTTGACAGTTTTAATATCGATTATACTTCCATGGACGATTATATTTCCGTTAATGAGTTTTAAAATTCCATTATATATGAATTTGTCGAATAAAATATTTTAAATTTCTATTGTTTCGGCGGTACTCTAGGAAAATAATCTCAGGACCGCGTCCTCATAGATGTGCCAAAATTTCGCTTGGCAAGCTTGCTTCCCCCTGAGAAAGCCGAAGAGCAATTTTTAACAAAAGAAACTTATTCCTCTATTCTGGTACTCATTTTGAGCCATTGGGTTTGTTATACCCTAAGCCCGCCTAGTAAGTAACATTTAAGATTTAAGTTTGAATTAGCTAGATTCACGTTTTACAGAATAAACCACTTAAACGATAACCAAACAGAGGGTCTGAGGCATATTTATGGGAGTGGAGTGAAGTCGGAGATGAAGAGCAATGATAAATTATGCAAGCGTTACGGCATGGGAAAGGGAGTGGAGTGAACAGGAAAAGAGGGGCACATTTGAGTAGGTTATGTGGAGATTCGACTGCCGAAATTAGATTGGAATAGACGTCACTATACCACAGAAATAGAAAGAATTTATACAAATAATCACAGATTAAACGAATTAAGCAAGATGTCAAAAAGTCTTTGATGTGAACTATCCATTGTGGCGGAAAGTCCAACAAATTGTGGAACCTGAATGATGCTAATTTTATTTTTACAGAAAAAAGAAGAGAATACTTTTCCTTCATTATAAATACTACAGTTCTACACATGCAACGAAATCTATTGGCTCCAAGTTTCCGGTTATTGAGTGTGTAAAATCTTGTAAAAGTCATGGAAAATTAAAATGTCGCCCGCCAGAATATTATTTCCTTATTTATGTATTAATACGATTATAATTCTTCCATTAGATATCTTATAACAGAAAGCTCATTGGTATCACCCAACATTTGAAGGAACTGACAAGATTTTTCTGTTGATAAATGAGTTGGAGTTAAATCCAAAATCGATCCACCACGAAAGCCTTACTTCGTCTCCTACTTCTATTTATCATTCGTCTGCCAAACTTAAAAAAATAACTTTTATATTTGCTTAAATAAATTTTGAGCTCTCTTGTAAAGTAAGACATTTGCTGCAATGCCAGTTTCTGTCGTTATGATCTATCTGCCCACTAGATATTGCTAGGCTACAGTTGACCCACACCCCAAGGGAGAGATAAGTCGGATGTGCTGTTACCCAAATTTATGTTTACTTATGTAAATACAAAGTGTTTTCATATTATTAATAATTGAAGGTCAAATCATTACCGGATTGATGACCATTGTTATCTGACTAGCTGTCAAAGCTGTCTGTAGCGGTGTGAGTCCGTGTATTGACAAGGACGGTGGGCAACTTGGGGACTATTTGGAGGAATTTCTCATCCCAAGGCGGGACAACAAGTCAGTGGTGTTGAGTCCTGTTTTACTGCTTCCTCTAGAATCTCGAGAATTTGAAGCATATTCTATTATAACTAAAAACAAAAGTGTAAAAGTAGGCGTCTTAAAATTTGTTTTTTTTTTGTTAATCTAAACTGAACATATTATTTTAAAATACCGTTTTGCGCAAGTTTTCCGTTACGGAAAAGTATTTTTATAGTTGATTAAGCAAGATTCTTATCAGCCACGCGACATTGCGTATAACACATGAAGTAGATCAATAAATTCTGTGGTTAGCATTACCGAAGTGGACTAGCTACGAAGCGAGGGACAATTTTTTCTGGATATACGAAGACGAATATGTCATTGAATAGAAATTTATGTTTATAGGAAGCGAAATCTAACATATTCATTGCCTCAGCAAAATTCCTATTTATCATATATATATGCACATATATATGATAATAATAAGGGGAGAGAAACCCTCCTTTAAGCTATAAGTCTTTTTCCTCCTTCTGAATCATAGCTGCGGTATTCGCAGTATACCTTGTATGCAGCCTAAATCGTATTAGTGCCTGCTTATTATTGCAGGCCACTTTATTGTTGCGCAATATACTTCAACCGCCAATAGTTAACAAACTGGAGTGACTTCCCGGTTACCTTCAGTCCTATGGAATTGACTTGACTGCCTCTACAGAACTCTTGTAATGCCTCTTTAATTTTCGGCAGTCAGAAATAAATGAAAACGCCCTGATATTTCCTGTCAGAAGGATGTTATATGGTATGAACCAAGAGTGATTATCAAGAAAATCTTATCCGATATGTGAAAATAGCATTCAGTATTATCTCCTGTAATTCATAAATCAATTAATGTAATTATCAATTTGAAAAGAGGTGATCATTTCGCATTTTGGTTTATTTTTGGAAAGAAATAAGATATATTATCAGCAAATATCCTTGAAACAAACTTGAAGGAGTTCGCAAAAAGCCTGTGATAACTCAAAAATGTTACCTAACTTGTAAAATACATTAAAAATTACAAAACCTTCTCACATAATGCATGTCTATATTCAGCGAAACAGGAGAGAGAAAAGAATCACTAATGGGTCACTAAATTTTATCATCTATTTGAAAAATTAGTCGATCCAGTTTTCTTCATTCGCGTTAAAAATAAAGTATAATATATATAATTGCATAGAAAGGTATGCGAGTCTCATTTAAGGCCAGTTTTGAATATACAACAGGTGAAAACTTTCTTTTGTCCATAAGAAGTGTTTACAACACTTAATTTGGGTAGAAGAAAGGTATCCTTGAACCACTCTTACGAGAGACTCATATCTGTCCCTTGTCTTGCCGATCGTGACTAATCAGAGCGGTTGGTCACTCACACCCCTGGATGCACGCCAATGGCTGTGGATTTCGTAACCCCTGACATAGAAGAAGTCCCAACTGACCACTACACCACCATGCACTCATTACTCCCAAAAGTAACATTGAGCACCTGTTAGCTCATATGTATCTTGCAGTGTGAAGTTTTTGTATCTACTTGCTTGTGTCCACTCAAGGCCAGTAAATATCCTTCTCCCTTTATCATCAGAATACACCTGCGTATCTATTATTGATTTTCACTCGAAACTGCTCCGTCATGATTCAGCTCATCTCTCTGTGTTTCACTCTACTCAGAAGCTTTGTTCTTGCTTTAAATTTTCAACACTTCCTATGGCCCCAAATGGAAGATACTCCTTTTGGCCTACACTAAGCCCTTGATGGTGGTGTTCTGGTTGCTATCAGAAATATCTTTAGATATGCGAAAGGATTTATCTCAATGTAACAAATATTTAGACTCCTACAATATAAATATACCCTCAGAGAAATGATGAGATGAAATTTTATTATCCCACAGTCATCTTGGAAGTTTAGTTGCGCTGATGAAGCTAATGTCCATTTAATATAATAGGGTTCCCACAGATACATAGCTCTGGTCATTGGTTAATAGTGTTTTTGTGGTTTTAACTCCGAATTGGTAGAGGAATATGAAAATAGACAGAAATGTTATTCCATTAAGACACTTTAGAAAATGTGTAATAACCACTTTTAGTACTGGAACCTGTGCACAAAGAACCGGACAGAATAGGTTTTAGCCAGATCAGATCTTGTTACATTAAATCAATTTACAGATATGTGGACATATTAACCGAATAACTCCAAAACATTACGGATTTTAGTCAAAATGTGGTGTCTAAAGGTACATATCTTAATACTCTGAGAAGCTGACAACCACATTAACCACCGCCAAATCAATAAACGTATAAGGGTCGAGGTGATGAATCACAACGGTCAATGTTCATGATCTCATCAGATACTCAGAAGTACCCGACATGAAAGAAGGGTCAAACAGCGTTCTGTGGATACTATCGAGAAGTGCAAATAAATTGCCACCCAAATACGAATTACATGTACCTTTGTGTGTGAATCTTTTGCCCTAATAAATGGCCGTTCTACTCAAACAACTCATAAGTGTTTTGTCCACTTTGTCCTGTCCAGACATAATTTCATGTTGTGAGGAAACCACCAGTAGGATACATAGTGTCCATCCTAAATAAAAAAGGCATGCACCCAGTGACGGTATGTTAATGTTCGTCGCTCAAAATGACTCTCAAAGGACTCATTTTGCAGTCTAAACCTCAAAATCACCTGCTACAAAAAATAACGAAGATGATCCAAACATATCAAACCGCTTGTTTAAAATTAGCAACTTTAGGATGCATATAACCCGTTTAGTAATCAAGAATAACAACTATTAGTGATTTAATTGATAGAAAATGATTAGAAGATAATGTTCTAGCAGAAAGAGGGACAAAATGTGAGGAAAAAATGGTGATATCAGTGTGACTAAATGAATAATTTCATTACTAATTTTACTATTTATTTAAGTTATTATTTCACATAATATATCATGTTGGGTAATATTTGAAGGATTTGTTGTAAGCGTAACAGTAAATATTCCCACGAGTTAAAATAACAACATTTGTGCACTTATAAATAATGCATTTTACAACTTTTGAAACATGGGATACATATTTTCACATCCAGGACGTCAGACGTAATTCCTTTCTGATAACTAATGGTTTTGTATTCAGACAATCGGCGCAGTAATAACGACAAAACTCTTACTACCTATGAATTGAATTTTCGCGCTGATTTTTGTTGTTTTACTAAAAGACCTTGAAATCGGCATGAAATTTTGCTTAATCTCACACTTAGAGTGAGAAAAATCGATAACAAATCCGGACGTTTCGGATTGGCTGTGCTGACAGAAAAAAATCAATATTTCTCAGTGTAATAAAGAGGGGGTTAATTTTTCTAACTAGATTTGCTTTTAGACGACCACCGTGTTTTGGAAAGCACATTAATTCGGCATACACTCGCTACCCGCGATTGCGGCTTGTCCATTAAATGACAGTAAATTTGAGAAAATTAGAGCGCAAATATGATGGATAGGTTGGATAAATAATGAAGAAATGCTCACGAGCTTTTCTTGTATCTATTGGTATTTGATGTTTCTGAGAAAATCAAGGCATAGAGATGATAAAGAGTCTTGGCGCCCTAAAAGGAATAAAAATTTTAAGAAAGTGTATAAAAAAGCTTGAAACTATCTCACTTTTTATGTTGATGCGTGAAATAGATGCTAAAAGTTATAACATGTCCTAAACTTACCATAATTTTTAGTCAGTTTTGAAAAAGCTCATTTATAATGTTCCAAAAAGTGGGATTAAGGGAGATAATCTTTAAGGGAGCAAAAATTCATTTTTGGTGGGACCATTTTTCGTCTATCAAGTAGTTGCAAATTTGATCTACATGATAAAATAGGGAGTTTCAGCAGAGTGCAAAATTATTCCTTCATAATAATGGATGCTATTCTTTGGATGAATCATTACATACCTGTTCTCCTTTTGACATATGTATTGGTTTTAATCTCCTTAGTCAATGTTTCACTTAGTCAACAGGTCAAACATGGTACAAATGCAGTAGTTTCACTGGCTTTTGAAAAATGATTAAATCACAATATCCAAGGTATTTAGTATTGAAAAAAACTGATAAGCACTGTTGCTGCAAACACAGATTATTCATAATTTATTTTATTTACACGACTTCTAAAAATATTTATTACGAGAGATATCAATAAAGTTTTGTTTCCAAAGGAAAATAGTTTATTTTCTTGTGTGATTTAAAAATTTTAATAAGTAAAACAAACCCAAGTTCATTCTTAAGTGAAAATACTTTCGATACAAGTAAAATATACACAGCCAACTTTGATTGGCCTAGTAATTTTGCATCGTATGAGACGATTGGCCGAAGGCATATGCCAATCAAAAGTACGTGTGGTCGTATAGAGAAAGCCATTGGCTGGTTTCAACCTCATTAGATGAAGTAGCGTGTCATCCTTTATTCGAGCAACTAGTGCCGTGCGTAGGATAAGGATTTCGATGTTCTTCACTATGCCCTCTTGGTGCTAACACGACCTTGGAATGCTCCCCCGGATAGCGTTTCTATTCTTACTGCTCATGCTTTCCGCTTGTGTTAAACGAGTACACAGTGTAACTGGATGTATCACATTTGTCACTGGAGACGATTACAATGCGAAAGCTAGTATTTGTGAAAGGCTCGATACACATTTCACTCGAATTCCTTCCACTCTCCCTAAAGAAGTCATCAGACTCACTATAAATCATCAGGACATTGGAGTTCTTGATCGAAGTCAGCTGGAACACTTGCCAAATCTAACATACCTCAATTTGGATTCTAATATGCTTTCAGCAATTAAACGGGATGCTTTTCTACCAGTCCCCAACCTTCGAGAACTCAGCCTAAGATTTAATCAACTTACTCTTTCTGTGGAATCATTTCATCCAAATGCTCTAACTCCTATTAACACTCTGGAAGTTCTTAATCTAAAACGCAATCCTATTGGCCGGGTCCCAGCACATTTCTTTTATCCCATAAGAGGTAAGCTCAGATCCCTGGTTCTAGCTGGAGCCAGTCCCGATTTTCATATTTCTACTGAGGCCTTAGAAGGATTATTCAAGCTTGAAGTACTAGATCTTTCATATAATAACCTAGAATCTCTCCCTAGTTCATTCAATGGTTTATTTACAACCATGCAGTTGAAACAGCTCTTTCTATTTGGAAATCCATGGAAATGTGATTGTTCTCTACGGTGGTTACGAGAGTGGGTCGATCGTCACAACACCATTCAATATTTTATCGATCCAAGAGGAGTTGATCTAACAGGGTTTGTGATAGATCCCCTCTTACAAATGGAACCAGGGTCACTTGAAAATGCTGCCTTTCCCAAATGTGCATCACCTCCAAGATTAGCAGGACGTGGACTATTCCCCATCTCAAATGTACAAACAAATCCTATTTCCCCATTCGACATGGCCTGTCCACCTAAACCTAAAAGATCTTCTACAGTAGTTCGTGGAAAATTGGGCGAAAATATCACCCTGATTTGTGAGTTTGAAGCTTCTTCAGTTGATGAAGTTCTGTGGTACCAGAATGGACATCCGATTATTTCAACTTCTCGCGTCAGAGTACGTCAATTATTCCATGGACAAGTTGCAGTGGAATTATTCATCCCAGGGATTCTAGAGTCCGACGCTGGAACCTATGTCTGTTTACTAAAAAATGACTTTGGAAAAGCAAATATGACCGTAACGCTAACTTTAACAGATTTTAAATGGATGGCTGGAGCTAAAAGTGAAGCCGGCTTTATCGGTTGGTTAGATCAGTTTAACTCTAATGCGGTTCTAAAGTACTCCTGTATTGCAGCAATTGTTTTGGTTCTTATTTTCATCATAATTGGTGTTATTCTCTACTGTTTTTGTCGAAAAACACCCAAAAATGTTGTCAAGGCTCTGAATAACTCGAACCACTCGAAAACCACATTTACAGAGCTCTCTCCATTGAATGGTATCCAGACTGTCACCATCGACGGAACTATGAATTACAGGCGTGCTCAACCACCACGATATTCTCCATCGCGCGAAATGTCCTTTAGTCAACATCATCACCCTTACATTCTCTCATTTCAAGACAATCATCCCCTCTACTCAATGGCTGAGAATGGCACCATAGAATTATCGCCAGAATGTCCTGTTCATGGTCTTCCTAAATCCTCTGCAGCATTTTTACCCAACGAAAAGTCTTTTGATTCTTCCAGTCCACGATTCAACACGCTGGATAAGACTGGTTTGAGCACTTATGGAACTGTCACAAGTGTTCCAGAAGTCATTATCCCTCCAGCTACTTCGTCTTCCGTTATCTTGGTTGACGATCCTCCTGTAACTAATTCAGATTACGTTCTCTGTCCAAGACATGGAAACGTCCTAGCTACTCTTGGAACACCTAGCTTGCAAGATGGAGTTCGGAAGGACCCCCAAATTAGTCCAGTTGTTCGGAGTACAAGGACCATCAAGCTGAACCATCCCTTCCTTCCCCCTCTTAAAAACTCCACATCAGGAAATAACACGCTCAAAACGAAACACGTGGAATTTGCTGACACACCCATTGTTACCTCAACAACGACGACAACTTCAAAGACGGAAACTGTTGAAGACGGTGAAGCCGCGCCGATTGTTGTCAATGGAGATAAGTCTTCTGGGTTTGTTACTACCGTATAGTCAACATCTACACCTCTCTATCTCTTCCAGAAATCATAAACGCTGTACAGTTTTAAAAGTAAATGGAGATTTTTTGAATACGCTTGAGGAATGCTACTTTAGTTTGTCAATAAATCAATACCACGTATTGATTTTTTGTACTTAGTGGAAATTACGGTGAGCTCCCGGGCTAAAATTTTATTCATTAAGTTCTTATTAATCCTGCTGTTCAATTTGAAGCAATTGGTATATATATATATATATGAAAATTCGTTTGTTTTAATTTAATATTTCATTTATTTAGTAGATTGTTTATTGTTCCCTTTTATATAAGTTAATACTTGTAGGATAAATATTTATCCTTCTTCCGTCTTAACAGAAACGACATGTGGGTGCTTTTTATCTATTTTATTGCATGCTCAGACACAAATGCTTTTATTCTTTTAAAATTTACTTTTGAAAATATTTTTTTCACGCAATGTGTTTAATTAGCGTTTGATTTAAAATTTGTTTTTGAAAGGTTAGTAGCACTAAATGAGCTCGTCTTAAGATTTATTAAAACAAAGTACATTATATTTCTTCTCCTACAGAGTGAAACTTTTAGAAAAATGATGTATTCGTTCATATGATTTTTAAAATTCATACTTGAGTATATATGGCATTCAAAATTATATCTAATGGGGGAAAGAAAGACAGAAATTGTAGACTTCGGTAGAGGGATTTGAATTTCTTTTGGTTTGAAATAGTGATCGGTAGTCAATTCCTATGATCTAAATATCTTGGCCTTAGATTCTCTAATTTGATTGAAATTTAAGCTCAAAAACTGCAAATAGCAAGGTCCGCGTTCACTTGTATTTGAATTTTCACGTTTTTTTGTTTGATAACGGGATGAATCTTGCCCTTGAAATGTCGAAAATATTGGTGGTAGCGCCTCTCCATCCTTGATTACTTCACTTGCTTTAATTTATCTATGTTCACCTTTAGGTCGGTTAAGGTGTTTAATACCCTATTCATCGGTGAATACCTAACCAAGTCTCTCCAATAAAAAGGCTAACGGAATTCGAGTCTCTTTATGAGGGAGGCTTCATGAGGCTGTGACGTATTTGAAGCTATGTACAAGAGATCTAAAGGATTCTAGAGGGAACACGTCTTATTTAGATTACATCATATTGCATCTCGTTAATTACAAATCATTTTACCTTTCATAAGTGTTTACTTTAATCCATATATATGAAGACATTATCAACAATTCCTGAGAACAAAGTGACAATTTGATTTAATAATGTTATCATTACTTCGTTCTTTTTAAAGGGGAGTTAAAACGCTTATTTCCTTCTAAAATACCGCTTATCTTAACTTATTTACAATAATGAAAATCATTTCCGTTAAAATGAAAGTATAAAAAAGAGTCTTTTGGACACATCTTTTTTGTTGTTTAATACGAAAGGAAATTTAATGGACTGGTTTATTGTGCTCATCAAATGTCTGAAAAGAAAACTTTCGATCATGTGTTAATTAGCATTTACACTCTCCGAAATCTAATTGGTCAATCATAATTACGTGTGACTGATGATGTATCGAGGGGAAAGGATATTCAGAATATATTTTACTATAATGTGAAAGATTGCCTCTTTTCGTCGTCAATATGGCTGACTCGATAATGAGATAAGTTAAAATGACCTCTCCTTATCGGAGGATGTGTGAAAGTTGACAATTTTGTACCGAGATGGTGAATCATGCCTTTTATGGTAAATACTTTAGGAATTTCTGCCTTGAAACCAAGATTTTTTCACAATATATCGCGGTTAGGGCTTTTTTATTCCCTAAAACGTCACGGCTAGAAATTTTGAGGGCTTTCCATCAGAGCTTAGCATTCAGGACAAGTGGATGTATGCTGTCGTAGAATAAATTATTATTTGCCTTCATTTACATTTTCTTAATCTCTTTCAGTTTGCATTCATCGGATTGCACGAGAAACCATACGCTCAAGTTCACCTAGTTTATAAATTGGGTGGTGTTTCAAAGCCATCAATTGGTGTAAGCTAACAGGATAGATAGCAAAATAACATTAGTTTTCTGAGATCATGCGATGCAAATTCCACAAATGTTCGCCTGTAATCTAATAGACTAGTAAATATAGCTGACGGCTAGCCTCGAGTACCACTTAAACTTGCCAAGATCTCATCTGCATTGATGAGAAGAGGACAGAGGAGATGGGGAGCACGTAACAGTTGTTTCCTTCCAGCCTTCACTCCTCTCACCTAATTCCATTTGAAAATTATTTTATCTGATTTTTTCCGCTTTATAAATAAGATAAGTTCAATCTAAAAATGCATTTTAGGTGCTTCCTATTTTAAATGGATAATGTATTGCTGTGAGTGGCTTAGCAAGGATCCATATACTCAAATTTGTTGCAAATACTTTTTCCGATTTCCGTTGTGTGAAAAGACTATTGAGCTTATCCAAGAGTATACGTTTAACAACACTTTCAGAAATTATAAACGTAGTTCAATGTGAACTTCTTCAATGTGAGTGTTGATAATAAGATGAATGACAAGTAGGGTAATTTTAATGAAAAATGTGACCATTCTGATATGCTTCGAATGTACGAGAACAACGAATTTACAAGTAGAAAATGCTTTTTCTAAGCGTAAACTCTCCGTTTGTGATGTTTGGAGACGTGTGCAACGAAAATACTTTGTCATTTATAACTGATGAGTTTTATTCCAAATCACATGTTTTTATTTGAGGATCTGGGAACTTTTAGTGGGCTAAAATCACATGTATTTAAACAAATTAAGTTAACATTTTCAACTGTTTTGAAGGGGCTAAAGCTTAGAAGTCACTGATGTAAGATGGAACAAACTTGAGCTACACGAAAGATCAAAGCAAAAGATGGTGATATAAATACTGGTATTAGTGGAAGTAAATAAATAAGAGAATGAAGGCAGGGGTTAACAATAGGTAAGGGGTATATTTTATTCATTGAAACAATATGCACCACTTTAATTCAGTAAACAGGCAATTGTTTCACGTTTGAATGTATGTCCCACCAGTAAATCTTAAAACAAAAAGGCTAGGTATGAAAACCTGGCTTGAAGAAGAAACATCGCAATGCTTAGTTATTAGCAGTAGGGAAATATGCTAGATTACCATAACCAATTTAAACAGGTACTAATATTGAATAATTAAATTGACTCGAGTTCATTAATTTATGGCAGTTTCAGCTAAAAATAAGGTTTAAATTGCAATGGGGACATAGAAAATTGGTAATTAAATTAGTGGAATAAAGGTGGGTGTATAATGTTTCAAACAAATACAAGACCTCGGCTTTTAAGTGACAGTAAACACATGAAGTACAATCATTGCCTAATGCTTTCAAACAGGTTTTAAGCATTTTATCAAAGATATTGAATCCGAGGAACAGAATAGATGGTTCGCATGAAGGGCGAAGAAAAGATAACAGATATTAAGGACAGAAAAATGGTACTTTATCTTGAATATGAAATAATCCCTTAATACTATCAGATTTTTTAATAGGCAGAGGAATTGGAATGATTTCTTGAACAGACAGCTACAGTCAGCCAGACGTATTCAACAGTCTACACTCAGCCAATACTAGGAAATAAAAATTAACCTTGAAGACTAGAAATATCGTCACTGAAATTTTAACAAAATGAAAAATCCAACGAAATATGCAGGTAATTTTGCATTAAAATAAAAACAAAGGTATTATATTTTGCATGCTTGAAATAATCAGCCTTTATTGTCTCTGTCTGTTGAAATATGCCCCAAATATGTTTTCCTCTTATCCATATTGGCTTTAGAAAATGACTAGAGGGTGATCTCGGAAATTACCGTTGATGAAATGGACCTTTTTAGTCAACAAACGTAACACTTTGTCGAAAAGTGAAACTTCAGACAGGTCATTTTCACTTAAAGAAAAGAAGCAAATAGGCAATAACCGAAAACATGACTCTTTAAGCTAATTATGGCCAGTTGTAGGTGTAAATCCAAGAAGCGCCTATGATCTCTATCAAACTAATAACTAGATATTTGATGGGATTATAAAATTAAAAGGTGCATATGTTGTTCAGTGGTGGACAATGTATGCTGTGGAGAAGAGAGCTGGGTAGGTGTGTGGTAAAATATCGGAGGTGAGATTACATATAAGGTTAGAAATGAGAGTTGTAATAGATAAAAGACAGTTGGGAATCCAACTGGACACTTAGGAGTAACCGCATGACAATTAGGAAGTTGAAAAGGAGCAATGTTGCATCTAACGAGAGACGTGCCGATGTAAACACGGCGCAGTGATCTTGAGAAT
Organism: Hymenolepis diminuta; assembly: GCA_900708905.1. Classification (NCBI taxonomy): domain Eukaryota; kingdom Metazoa; phylum Platyhelminthes; class Cestoda; order Cyclophyllidea; family Hymenolepididae; genus Hymenolepis; species Hymenolepis diminuta. The sequence goes on from CAADRB010000003.1 coordinate 816,579, forward strand.
TGATACTGATTGCCTGAAAGCTGCCTAAGAAACATTCAGAGGTTCTAGAAACGGTCAGTCATGGGCAATTTACGAAAACTTAATTTCAAATTATTTCTTAATTTAAGGATTTCAGATGGATATCCTTCAAATATTAAAAAATTTTCATTCCTTTAGCAGTATTTACTTGTTTCAAATACCGATTTAAAAGTATATCTTTGTTACCTTTATAAATTCTCAGTAAATTGACCCCAATCTTGAGTTTGCACTTCATCTCTATGCATATAAATCCGACGGACTTGAAGTGGGTGTATGTACAATTTATGACAGCCGGACGTGACAATTAATGAAATAGAGCAGTCCTGGATTATAAACTAGGCGGAGTAACATAAATGTATTTTTTAAAACTGATGGTTGTCCTTCATTTAATTTTGCTAATAACTCTAAATTATTGACCTCTGCTAGATTAGTGACTGTTATTTCAATCCACCCGTGTTGTACCAAAAAGAGTACTTCGAATAAGAATGTTTGGAAATCCCAATTATTCACAATGACATGTGAAAATACTGCAACCAATGATATTAGTTAATAATACGTCTTTCACTTGCAAGTTGAATGAAAATGTTTTATTCTAATGCAAAAGTATTTCTAAATAAATCGACTGATTGCAGTCACTAAATCAGGTTTTGGGATGATCCGGAGAGGGTGGTAAAGGAGTTAAATTAGGAGAGAATAAAGAGGAGGCGCCAGCTTGCAAATCAAAACCAGAAAATCTGTCTGTGTGGCACTCTAAATGTCACAACACAAGAGTCAGATAACAGTTAAAGGGTTAGTGACGAAGGAAAGCTCAAATGCTTAAATGTAATAAGGTTGAAAAAAATCGATAATAATTTAATTATACTGAACACCTTTGTAGTATAGGCTTTTAAATTAATGGTGCTAACAATTCCAACGAGCGAAATGTTATATATATAAACGTTTTGCGGAGTTTCATCCATCTGTTCTTAGATGTACAAAGACACGAATACAAGTATATCAGCAAGTCAATAAGCTCCGAACTCGAGGGCATAATCTCGACCATGAACCTGGGAGTCAAATAATTAAAAAGTGATCCATAAATGATCTTTCTGAGCACGCGCACAACTCCCAACTGCCAGAACCCAAATGAAGTAAAATTCCTGATGCTCCGGCTGCATAACCAACCTACTCTTACATTTACCCCATTTCATACTTCAGTTGACTCATTTACTGTTCCCCTTATTCAGTTGATTAAAACTTGTTAGAGTTTTTCGATTGTCTTGAGCAATAATAATAATGTTATCTTTCCACAATTTCAACGGCTGAGATATTAGAAAACTGGAAAATGTCCAAGTAGCGTTGTGTGCCTTCTTTTCTCCTATCCAATTCTCGGTTTTTGTGTATCAGTTATCTGTCTGCTTTTGAATTTATTTTCTTTTGGTTGATTAGGAAATTATTTGTCTGGTTTCAGTTTAATTTGATTTACTAATTTAGTTCCCCAATAAAGCTGTCTTTTAAATGAAAATGTTTTAAGTTGATTATTCCCCTTAGAAAAGTGAAAGAAAAAACAGGGGCAACGGTTGCGAGCCTCATTTTTTACATTGGGTAGATATAATATAGTTTTTTGAGATGCAAATGCATAATTGAAAATTGTAATTGTTAGGATATTTCTTGATTTACTTAAATTGAGGCTACTAGTGGTCTCTTAATAGTTTTATCTCATCCAATCCGTTTTGTCGTTGATTCGTGTTTCAGCCTTTCAACTCCTCCATTTTGAGCTTTACTCAACTTACTAACCCCAATATGAATTTATAGGATTCTTCTACTATCTGCATTGGGGCAGTGTTGTTCACAAAGTTTTGAAATGAAATGTTTAAACTCATTTTCTTATATTATATTAATATTAAAATAATAGATTCAAATAAAGTGAGCTGATAAATGCAAGAACCGGTGTTACATTTCCATTGGCGACAACCTGAAGAAAAATTACCAACTTTTAAGGGGCTTTCAGTCTTCTCACCTCATTTTTACATGTATCTAATTGTGGATTTTTAACTGTTATCATTCCGTCGAAAACAACATTTCAATCGATGTGGAAAATTATCCAAGCCTAGAACTGACAGATTTTCAAATTGTGTCGTATACTGACAGCTGGAGCTAATGGTTAGTAAAGTAGAAAACTGCTGACCCCTTTGAGAATTATAGAGCATTTAATTTAATTTAGCGGCAAACAGGAAGTTATTCAATGAGGTCAAGGCCTCTCTGCTTATCATATTCTTTTTATTTAACCTAGAGCAGATAATAAAACCATCTCATTGATGACTGTTGTTTTATTCAAATTTGATTTGATTGATGAAAATAAGTAGGGAAGTATTTTAACTGGTTGCAGCCGTTAAAATACAATAATGTCACAAAAATACCAATTCAACTGGGATTTGCAACTTTATTTAAAGGGAAAGTAAAGTGTCTATATTTATTACATTTTGAGTACAATTCTTCAACAGCATTTACGACTTTGCTCATGATTTAAGGGGTTTGTAGAATTAAATTTGATCACAAACAACAACCTTTCGAAACAAAATTGTTTGAAAATTTTCAAAGGCATATTTTCTTCCCATGACTTTGACTTTTTTCAAACTTCATCTCAAATCATTATATGTACATTTACCGATTAAAGAAGTTTCTTTTATTTCGTGTTCTTACTGGTCTTTCAACATTCCGCTTTATTCTTCCTCTTACATTGGAAGAAGAGAGTGTATTTCACGATTTCATCAAAGACTCAAGGAAACAAATTCCGTATTTCTATTAAAATTTAACCATATAAAACATTTAATTCCTTGCATTTTTCAAACAACATTACTTCGTGATTAATTATAATGATAAGTTTTTATAGCTACATAAAACATATTTACACAGAAATCTCATTGACGTTTGAATTTTAAGCAACCAATAGCGGATCAGATCATCTTCATACTTTGACATCCAAATACCGCGGTCCCATTAAAATATATACCGACAGTGTGAGATTCCCTGGACGGTTAGGGTTTAATTTGAAAGGCGGACCTTAAAATAGGGCCTTTCTTCGGCAAATAAGACACTTAGCAATCATCAAGACAATCTTAAAATGGGCTGAAACAATAAAAGATACATTAGAAAAGAATCGTCCTCAAGTGAGAACAATAAAGGACAAAAATAGTAAAAATATTAAATAATTTTAAATTCTAATAAATGGAAGGTCTCTTGTCTTTGCAATATAATCAGAATTATGTTTTAAAATCATTTAATAATGCGAACAAAAATGATAAAATAAATTTTAATTTTATTCACTCTTGTTAGATCTAATGAATTTTTGAATATTATTTAAAATTAGTACTGGGTCACATTATGTAATAATATATTAAATTCAGTTCCCCTAATAAACAAATTATTTATTATTAGAAACAAGGATTTGTTTTAAACCACTTTATCTTCCCATTTAAATTTTCCCTAGGATATGTGATAGTTAAACGAATTTTTAAAGGAAAAAAAACAAGAATCTTGTGATGCCAAATTAATAACGAGAAGTTGAGAAACTCTGGAGCAATCTTAGTAAAAATTCTCTTTGATCTAATTTAGGGATCACATAGTATTACCAATAACGTGTAGCGTAAAAACACGCCCTGCTAGATCGCTACAAAATACGTTAGATACCTTGAATTAGCCAGAATTTGTCAATGGAAGGATGGATCTTGTTCGCTTTCGACGAGATAAAGACTTCACAAGCTAGTTAAGGAGAGTGTGGTCAACACTTATGCTGATAAAGAGGAGGTATTTCGGAGCCGCTGGTATTTGAAATTCACATTTTAATAGTATAAACCGGTACCGGATGTGCACAGGTGAGAACTGATCTCGTGGCCCTTTGACCAATACACCGACGGCACAGATAAATAAACCGTTTCTTTAGCTCTGTAGCGAACAAGACTGCCGAAAGTTCAATTTGTTGCCTTGGGATTTATTTTTACTTATGAAAAGCAGAATTGTCTTATAAATGGGGAATTTATTTCACATTTCATACGCTATCATGGTATTTTGAAAATAAAAAAATATAAATTTACTAATGTATATTCAAAGATGGGAAAGTCACATTAGGCTCGTACCATCTAATTTATACGTCGAGCCCTACCTCGCAATTAAGCATCAGACCATGTTAAGTACGGAGGGATTAAATTGATGAGGTAATGTGACTTGAAAAAGCTAACCTAAGTACAAACTTTACTCTTCACAGCTGCTGCTGATCCGATGTGACTGGCGAAATCGCGAGATATTCAGATGTGGGCATGCACATTGATAGCTGCTAACGATTGAAACAGAAACATAATTTATTCATTCACTCCGTTTGATAAAATAATCAGCTTTCAATCCTACGTTTTACGACGATTTGCAACAAGATTGACGCCTAGTTCTCCTTTGGTGCCCTCATGATTTGAGATGTAAGAGCATTCTGACTTGTTGGAGCTCAGCTACGAAAGTGATTGAATGACAAATAAAATACTTACTGTTGAAAAGTAAAGTTGTATTCGTTCGCATCTCACAGATGATTTTAAATTTGTCTGATATCGAAACGCGCGCATTCCGAATCAACTAAGTTCAGAGAATCGTGAAGCAGTGTTCATTCATTTCTAGAATACGATAGAGAAACAATTCATCGTAGTAAGTAACTTTATATTTGTGATGTTTATCAATACATCATTTTTGTGTCAGGATTAACAAGTACTTGGTTCAGAGAAGATCCGAAATACAATATTTAACATTTTTACTGAGTCAATATGTACTGCGGCTTGAATAATAGTGTGAAGTAATTAAAAATTGACCTCATATAAGGATCTTCAGATTTACCACAGACCGAAACCGTGTTAAGTTATTGGCAAAATTTGGTATATTTCAAGTTTTAATTCAAAATCCAGTGTTTATTTGCTAATGTAACTTCTATTAAATATTGATGAAATCCCTATCATGTGCTATGCGACTCTCGATTCGCACCTCCTTGTTGACCTCCTCTCAACATCTTCGTACTTTTGGGCTTTCTGACTGTTGATGTACTAATAATTGCACACAAATCAATTAGAAGAATCTTCGAAAAAGGGATACAAGTATTTGGGTATTCGATATGACTTTATTAAAAAGATTTGTAGCTGATCAGCCTGCTTGTTGTGCGCTGAACTCATTTATGTCCGGTAAAAATAAGCATTATTTATTTCCGGCCAAAATTTCTAAACTCAAATATAAGCCTTATCAGTAAGAGATCATATATTTCGGAGCAGTGTTAGTTTAGATACCACTGCGTTTACACTCAGCACGAGCAAATAAGTGTAATAATACTTCAATACAAGTCAATTGTTTTAATGCATTGCAGCCATCATATGGCAAGTAATTTATTTAATGCAATGTCCATTAAGGAGATTGCTTTGCTATCCTGCCAACCAAGTAATCTTTGATAATGCGTAAATGAGTTGGCAGTCAGTCACTTCACCTTTATGACAATTTTACAAGCATACAAAAATTTATTTGTGTATTGTTGGAGAGGTTTTTTCTTAAATATCACCTAGGTAGGAGATAAAAATCTCTTCCCCTTAGGAGATAGTACCCTTTCCAGCTTTACAAAATAGATTACAATAAGATAGCAAGAAGACAGAGATGATGGTTAGAAAATCATATATCTCGTACCACATAATAACTGAGAAAAGGCGGCAGAATTGTAATTAAAATACGGACTTTGTAACCAAGGTCTGAGTAAAGCTCGAAACGCGTGTGTTTGATGACGTCAGAAAATCGATATTTAGTCTCTAAGTTGAGGGGTAAATCATATGCAGAACTGAATGAAGTAGACGAAAACAGGATTATTAAATCAATAACCGATAGTAAGTAACTTCCAAGGTATTTGCTGCGGGCTTTGAAATTAGTACTTAATTTACAAATTATCTTAAATTCAGGACTCAGAGTTTGTCCTAGTTAATATCCCTTCTGTTAGTGAGCCGTCTGCTAAAACTTACCCTCAAAAACTTGTATCTGACACGACTAGACGTATTCAACTATATTTTCGGCCTCCAACTTAGGGTACATTACAACTGACCATACCCCAGTAAGCAGAAGGTGCTAATTCTGTACCGAGATATGCCACTTAAGAACTTTCATTCAGTCGGAACGCTTTCAAATAATCTCAACCTATGAAGGTTTTGAAGAAAAAAAGACAGCAAATCAAATTTCACTTATAAATAAATTACAAAATGTTTCAATTTTACTTTTTCTTCCTTTTAATCAACGGCATATTGAAAGCTATACCACCTACCATTTTGATCGTATCTTGTAACCTCCATTACAATAAATAACACTAGATAATATTTAACATCACAACCCTATGTAGTGGAAGGTGGTTAACAAATATAGATCACAAATCACAGTTTAATATTCGTAAATTCAGTGAGAAATGTATCAAAATCACAATATTTACTCCTTTTTATAAATAAAATGGAAGGATTGCCCCAAAAATTTTATATTTTTTAAATACCGCATTTCCCAGAGGAAGATGAAAAACGAAGAAAGAGGTTTAACTTCACAACTAAATGGTTTCTTTTTGCTCTCCTACCCTAAGGGAAAATCAAACCAAAACGAATTCATTCGGTAGAGTCTGTGATGAAAATAGAAAGAGATAAAACTGCTACATGAATAAAATTAAATTATTTTTATTCAAAGATGAAGTGGAAGTAAAAAAAAAACATATTTTATAATTAAGATCAATGTCATTCATTTCACAAACTCTTTTTAATGCGACCCAACAACTTGCTTTTTATGCATTCAAAATCCGAAGGAATTTAAATTTGTAATCACAATGTGGACAAATTTGAAATTTTTTCTACTCCACGACTCGTTAAACAAAGTTTGAATATTAGATCAGTATATATCATTATACGAGGACTTCAAGCATTAAGTTTGATGTGTTTAGCGAATATTCTTGCGGTTTAATCATCGCTAAATGCGTATAGGGCGGGCTGAAGATACTACGATCGGAAATTTGAAATACCTGTGTACACCACTTCTTTGTCAAACAGTTTAACGCATTTGGGCCTGGAAGACCCCAGAGAGAACGCAACTTGTTCAGATCACATCGCATTATATTGTGCTACTTACAAATGGGGAAAAACAAATCAAAATCAACCGAAGAGCTAAATGAGGCCGGAATCCAGGTGTCAGATATCACATAGATGGTAATCCGGAATCTCGTCACATTCAAATATATGACATTCTCCTATTTCCTCACTTATCTTGGAAGAAGCTTCAAATTTATTAAGTGCTTGGACGACTTAGTAATAATAGAAGTAGTTACTGCAGAGATAGGAACAATACCTCTTATCCACATCCACTCAGTCTTTATTATGAAATTCACTTAAACGATGATCATTTAAGGAGTCTGAGACATGTCCATCGGGGTGGGAAAGAGAGATGTAGCGCCTGTGATGAACCAAATAATCGCTAGTATATGGGAAATAGGGAAAGGAGGTATAAAATAGCACTAATCTCGACAGTAAAGTCATTTTAATAGTCTAACCGGTTTAAACTTAGAGCTATCTCCTTACTAATCTAAAGATCTAAAGGGCCAGCAGGATAAAACATCCTTTCCCGAAATCACTAGACCACTGGTTCAACTAAGAGTTTATTTGAGCCAAGGTGAAATGAATAAACGTTGAATAAGAAAGAAAGGATGAGGGGAGTAAAAGAAAATACTGGAAAATGGAAGTGGAGATAAAAGCAACTGAGTACTGAGCGAGTTCTACTTAGTGATGATCCAAGTGAGATGATGGAGTCGGGCGATTTTGCATTTTTTGTTGGCTAATGAGTAACAAATTACGAAATTACCAATTGACAATTAGGAAGCTCAGAGGTATAAGTCAGTATATGCAGTATCGCCAGTACATAAGAGAAACAAACGAGCTAGGATGTCTATCAGTTTCCCGCACTGTGACCATTATGAGAAACATTAACGACATCTAACTTGAACGGAAGAAATGCATTCTGGATCCACTCGGATTCTTAATTACCCTTCTTGTTGATCGCAATTAATCAGCATGATTCTGATGTGTGCTAATGAACATCGATCTCTTAAGCCTTGACTTGACACACATTCAAGTGATCACTCCGTTTTTTTAATTCTCCGACTGAGAAGCATTTTAAAGCTAGCTAGGAATTTTTCAGACAATAGCAAAATCAATCACCGGGTTACTTTTTTGCTTGTACGCAATGATTTTTAGACCAAAAGGGTCTTTAATTACTACAAATAAATCGCAGACTTAAAAATCCGTCAATGTAACGAAAATGAGCGGGAAAACAAGAATTCCAGGGCGGATGACTGACTTGCGAAGCATCTAAAAAGGGAACGTCTCATATTTCATCCCCTCAATTTTAGTTCTTTGTTGTAAACATCACGTCATACCTTGGTCTTTGCTTGAGAAAGATGATGGCAGACAACCACTGGAAGGTGAATTTAGTATTTAATTTTAAATCAATTTGGCAAAGTAGTTCTCCTGATTAGATTAATTAAGGAATTTTAATATAAATAATTTATTATTTCAGGAGTTCAGGGTTAATACTCTATTTCATTCCAAGCACAAAAGATAATGTTATGTTTCATTTCTTTTCAAGTGTCCCATGTAAAGTATTAGTGAAAGTAAAGTATTATCAGAGCTTTTATTTGAAAAATAATTTTACTTAATTTATCATATCATCGTAAGCCATCCGCATCATCAGGCACTTCATATTATTAAGTTATTATTATCATTTATTACCAATAATAAAATGTATTGGAAAGTATTTACTCGTCGAAACTTTATTTCAATCCCGAGAATTTATCCGTGAATGTGCACAATTAGCTTATTTACTCAATACGATCTAGAGCGCTGTAGTTGCAAGTCATGGAACTAATAGTAGCGGAGATCAGGAAGAAGACGTCAATACAGTATAAACACAGGAATAAAAAGTGATGAAAGAAATCGGATTAATAGCATGTATGGCATGGGATCACACATGCCATATGAAGAAGTCAGCAGGTTGATTGAATTAAGTCTGAGTTCGTATAATCCAATTGGTTCACTTCTCTATCTCGCCTTGTGTGCTACCTTTATTCTCCACCTCTCAATTAATCATAATATCGCTTGAAGTTTATCTGTAAGTTAGACTTCTTTCTTTTTACTCGGGGTAGCCCTTATCATTAGCAGATAGGTGAGAAGCAAGCACAAAGCCTCGTAACCATACCTAAGTTTCCGAAGATCTAATTGGTTCCACTCAATACACTATATTTACTCCATCAAATGATTTAGTTTCCAAATGTGAGGAAACGCTGTATAATTACTCGTAAATATGAACGAATAAAGTGCACTACATCCTATTCACTTATATTGTACTTATTATTTATTTCATACGTGTGAAAGTACTAATAATGTTGAAATTTCCCTCATATAATCATATTATTTTATTCCTTGATAGAGAAAAATTACTAAGTTAGCAATATGAATAAAACAAAATCAAGATTTAATAGCAACGTTGATCATTCTTCCACGAATAAACCTCAAACGAGATAAATGGGGAAGCTTTAAGACTTAGGATTCCATTACTTTATCATTCCCTCTCGTGAATATTACATTTTCATAGGTCATAGGTCACACTAATACGCCTGTTCGACATGAAATTCTTAATCAACTTAAGTAGGGTATATTATGAAAATGTAAATGTAAGTGAAAATTCTAAATGGATTGCAGATTACATGGATTCCCTAAATCTCACAGACTAGCAAAAACTTTTAGAAATCCACCAACACGGTAATGAATACTTGCTTGTTTCGTGCATCCTTTAATTAGGGGCTAGATATTTATTAGCTTACATTACTTAATCAATTTTAATCAAAGACACATAGAGGTACTATTTATACGTACATGATTTGGGACGCGAGATAAAATTACATGCAGTCTTCGGAGCTTAGCTCATCGGATTTGTCGGATTCGGAGCTCGACTCAGTTCGGCTAAGATATCCCCCTAAAACTGACGATCTCCCCAACAGTGGACATTCATCTCTCCAAAATCAAAAGGTTGAGTGCAGACCAAAGTACATTGTGCAATAGCGATGAAAATTTTAGACGACGTGATAAGGAAACTTCTTCGCCGAAGGCACTAAAATCACGACAAATTAGCTGAGTCCACACAAGTCAGAGACGAGTGAAAATCCATTATCAGTATTGACAGGAGCTTTGGATGCAGAGTGGTGAAACACGTTTGGTTTACTTAAGCATTCGAATGTAAAAAGAAATTTTCTCATAAAAGCCATTTAATTACTTTCAATCCGTGATTTCGCTAATTGGGAGTACTAATGAAGTCCAATTTGCCTTGGCATAAATCGAAAATCTTGCAATAAATTTTTAAAGAACTATGCAACATTCAACTTGAATTTCCTGCTTCTGTTCCGTCCTTCTTGCCTCCTTCTTTTTTAACACTCGTCCGTAAATTTTAATTCATTTTAAATATTTACAAACTTGCATGAGGAAGGAATTTGCATGTGCATAAAAAATGCACCGGTTGCAAGCAATTGGGGGAAAAAGAATTTTATTTTCATGCAAAATAGTAAAAAAACATCATTCCTTTTAAATTATAACTTATATTTTATTCATTTGAACTTAAATGTAAAATAAGAAAATGACCTTTTGCAAGTAAACAAAACAAATTGTGAAATATTTCTCTCTGTTTTAATTCAAAAACAAATAAATGATTAATGAAAATCCGGGAATGATAAAAGTGATTTTATTCTGCTATCTGCTGTATTATTTGTATAGCTATTTAATTCAATTTAATAATTTCTCCACCTTGTTGTATTTTATGACTCATCCTCGTCTCCCTCCCTCCCCCCCCCTCCCCGGCTTTTAAGTAGTTTATCAATTGCATATTTCATCTGACACTTGCGTTGTGAGTTCTACTCCGCACAGAGGAACAATTTCTGTCTACAGGTTGTAGGTTTGATGTCTTCTGACATCGAATCTATCTCCTTCCGGCTTTAGTTCGGGCAATTCGAGAGGACACTAACCCAATTAATTGGTTGAAAAAGAGAGAAGAACTTTATAAATAACTTAATGTTATCTACTAACATTAATTATAGAGTGATCACCATTACATTCATTTAAATTGGAACTCTGGGGGAAACTCGTTATTTCTTTCGATTCTCACCTCAGAACAAAATGGAGAAAAGAGGAAAGTTTTGTTTGGAGAGTTCTATTGAGAGCAGTGAGAAAGCTCTGGGGGTTGAGAGACTTGAGCGTGTGTGTGTGTGTGTGTTTGTACCTTAGGACTCTGCACCTGAAATCGACCGATTACGGATATGGGGTTCAGCTTTGAAAAATGAGACCATATCGACTGACTGAGATGACTAGTCGTGATCGCACAAAAGTCGAAAAAGTATTATAAAATAAAGGGATTGACATTTAAAACATTTTAGTAACATCTTTCTTGATTTGGTTATATTTTGGCAAAAAAGCAGGACAATACGTTTAAAGATTGAGAGGATGAAACATGCTCCGTTGTCTTGTTTCGGCAGTCAAATCTGCTTTATAATTTAATAAAATAATAAGCTAATTGTTTGTAATCCTAAACTGGATTTAGTCACGTTTCAATATTATTTCCAGTCAATGTTTCGACGCAAAAAATAACGGAAAACCTAGTGATCACTGCTTTAAGCTTCGGTAAAGTAGTGATTAACTTGAAAGGGTTAGATACTCCACCTGCAACTCTGGAAGAGGTTCAAATATGGACTCCTGAAAATTACTATCATTAAAATAGCTGTTTTTATGCCTGTAAGGAATTCACTTAAACCGTAGTATTTATCCATGACGTGAGGCTACACGTCATCGGAATGTATCTCTGATTTTGACAAAGTGAAAATACAATTATGAATAGTTATTGAATATTTTCGCTTGACGAAATTACTACTTACTTTTATGTTGTCTTCGCATTATTATTGAAAATAATGTCTCTGACTCAAATTATTATTTGAAATATTATGAATTACGTAATACTTTAGATATAGTACAGGTTGAACTGTAATAAGTTTTCGCTATAATCATGAGAATTTGTTTTTCCTTCTTGTCCTGATTCGAATACCGGCTTGTAGATCGTAAGAGCGCTTATTTACATCAAAATTAATCCTCAACTCTTCGTGTATCCTGCTTAAATCTTGAATTTCATTTTCAAAATCTTAAAAGTAACTGCCATATCTTGAAACTGACTTGCAAACTTCAGAAGACGGGTAAATACTACTTAAATTGATGTAGGTACTATATTGACAAAGTTGCTTGTCGGTATGGCAAGGCTGTTCAGCGTTATCCGCATATCAATCCAAGATGAGGCTTATGCGGAGTCTGTGAATTTCGCTATTCGATCTTTGAATGCTCACCTTGAGTGAACGCAGCTTAAGAGCCCTGCAGGTTTAAAATTTTCAGCTATCTCATCTCTGTTATGCTAAAACTGCAAGTTGCCGAATATCATCTAAGACCATTTTGTCTTCAAAACCATTGAATAAAAATCGTAAATGAAGCGGCACGATCAACCCTTCTTGACTGAACAGCGGTCAACAAGTACTGACCGTCGTAGACAAGCTTTTGATGCAATCCAAAGGACGAATCGTGAAAGTTGAATTTTGAAACGTAAATTGACCGCTTAGTAAATATTCTACAACCCGAGTCCAAAAATCGAACGAAGTAAGACTCTTTGGTACCTTGAAATTGCTCTCTGTACCTGTTAAATCTCCTCCCCTTTATCGTTTGTTGGAATTACTGTTATTTGATGCCAGTTATTTTCACAATTAAAAATTGTAGAATTTATTTATATTATTGTGGGCCATATTAATAAATCCGGCAAAGTTATGATTTTGAAAATGTAAACCTTGATGGGCAATCTGTTATGTAATTTGTTATTGAAGGATTTGAACATATTTTTCAATACAGTAGCTTGAATGTCATTAAGTCAATCGATCATAAACTTTGGAAGGAAGCATTAACAGATCTAGAATATTTTGGTATTAATATAATTAAACGATCCTTTAGAATATGATAACCTTTCTCCTTCCCCCGTCATTCATTTCCAGTTACCCGACAAAAACGTGGTCCGGTTTAACCCTTGATCTTCTCAATTAGGAAAGACTGTTGTATCCTGTTAGTATTCAGGAAGGTCGTTCGCTTTGAAAGGGAATTTCTAGGCCTAGTTTAGTCGACCTCTTAAATTAACGTTACTGGTATAATTAGAGTTAGTTTAAAAACAAACCACGAGACAAGCTGAGTAGCCATGGTCTCTCGATAAAGGATGTCAGATATAAACTGGAATATCAACTTAGGCAATCAGATGACAAACAAAAATTAGCTCAATGGAAAGCTGAAATCACTGAAAATACTATTTAAAAATAGGACTTGCATCTATTCTTCAGTCTGAACTAAGAAATGAACAGGAAAACCAAGGTTGTAGATTAAATCTCCTACTCTATCAATAACATTAGTTAATAAATATGTCCGAAAATGCACTCTATTGTGACCATATAAAGAAGGAGAAGGACAGTAATATATCGTAAAAGTGTTGAGAGAAAGAACCTACAGACTAATCAAAGATTTTTGTTGCAGATTTCCTTGAAAATGTAGGCCATTTCAATGAAAAACAAACATTATCTTTTTTTCCACCTGAAGATAAGGTAATGACAGTTCAGGTTAATAATTTAAATCATACGTTTCCAAAATTAATTTTAATTCCTATTCTCCATGACAATACTTCGGTTTTTCGTCCACCAAGCTGCAGTGACATCTTCATGTCCCTACGACGCAAAAATCCCTATCTCGCTTGTCTAAATGTGCTCATCGATTCCCCTCTTTCTCTAACCGTCCCGTTGCTTTGGCAATACACGTGCGTCCCTGCTCAAGTGACTCATACAAACTGCTTTTGTAATCCCACACATGCATACGCGTAGACAAACTCTGGTCAAACACCTGCCCCTACGCTGCTCCTTCATTGCCTTTGTTCACTATCTCTCTCTTGCCCGATTGAATCCTCATTGTGATTTGTTCAATACATTTTGACCTAATCAGCTCTTGATCTTCTGCTCTAGAACCGTTGTTTCTGTTGTCAGTGGTTAGCTGCCAGCCGTTAGTTGTCGCCCTAACTCCAACATGTCCAACAAGCCATGAAAGGCTGGCATTATTAGAAAGGCAGTTATTCTAGAGCACACACATACGGAAGCCAGTCAATATTGAAGTACTTGTTAATTTTTTCCGTTTAGCCCCAGAAAGTGACCTTTATCTAATCATATTAACAAATATTCACATTGAAATCAGTATTATATCTTACAAATTCAAAACTAATTGCATCGTTTCATCTTAAACTATGAATATTTAATACTTCTTCATATTATAATAATGGATTTGGATCTATTTCCTACAACCAGTGAACTTTTTGAATGACTTATTCTGAATTTCTATCTTCAGTAAACAAACTCGAATTATAATTCCACTTGCTTGCCAGTAATTTTAAAGTACATATTTGAAATTCTGGATTCGCTCCGAGTGGAAGTCGTATGCATCCGTTAAAATACACATTCGCGTTTAAGTAGATAACGAGTCAGATTGTAGAACGTTTTAGTTCTTAGAACTTATGGCTTAATTCCAGTTGGATTGTCAAAACGTAAATATTCGGTGCAGCGTTTCATCTCCCAATCATAAATTAAATATTACAACACTCAAAGTCTCAAAGGAAAGCTAAGCCGACTCGCAAATTTCTCCTTTTATTGCATAAAATTAACCACAAACAATCCAAAATGTTTCCTCAACCTTTTTGAAACTTATACTATTACAACCTAGAAATCGGTAAAATGCAGTTCCAATTGGTTATCGTTGTGCCGTTCTTCTCCGTTCCATCAGTTCTTGAGTTTCGAATGCTTATTTTTCATTTCGTTCCCGGATACTTCCAAATACTAACTTATCTAACTCGTAATTATCCCAAAGTTTAAACTTTTTCGTATTTTTTGATCAAACTGAGCTCAAAATAATTGAGTTGAAACGTATAATTCACGTGCAAACTTTAAAGCGGCATTAATAATGCCCTGAATTCATTAAAACAAGTAATTGACCGAATTAATAAGAAATATCCCGCAAAAATTGATTTGCGATTTCCAACTGACGCATGACTCCATTACGATAATTAAAAAATTAATTATTTATTTACAATTTTACCATTACTTTAATTTTATAACGTTCCATATATTTTGTTTTAATCAAGATAATACAAGTTCTGATTTTATCAAAATTAAACCACCTATTAAAATTTCAGTTTTTGCGTTCTTTTCGCTAATACATTTCATATTAAATGGTTGCATTAACCAGGACATAATTAAAAGTTAATAATTAATAACGCTTTGGAAATTTCAACATAATGTAACAGCCAGAAGAACATTCTTTGCTTACTTCCCAGTTTGATAAGCAGTCTTAACGTCAGTCAAATATTCACTCTGAGGGAGTTAAAATACTCCACCATTCGCATCTGAAGGTTTCGCCAACCTCCAAAGTTGCCTATATAAATGTGTTTTTGTCTTAATAATGAAGTAAATTTTTAATGAATTTGTTTAAATTACAACCAAGAAAGCACATTCTAATTAGAGCCACTCTGATAATTGAACTTAACGTAAACTCAACATTTCAGTCAAGTGAAAAATTGGTATCTTTCAAACGTATTTTGTTTTTTTTTAATATACATTTAGGAGATAGGAACTCTAATATTAATTACTAGGAAACATTAAATATGAAAGAAACCAGACTAATTCATTTTTCTCTCAATATGAAAGTAAAAACGATGTCGTATTCTGAAGTGAACCCAGCAAAGCCTTCAAAAGTAATAGTGTAAGAATTACGACAGTGCACAAACAATGGAATATTCGTCCGCAGAAAAACGTGTTGAATAAGGCGCAACGCCACTGTCAGAAAGTATGTATAAAGCAGGGTCTACACGCATGTCGGCGCACACAGACAAATAGGGAGACACAAGCAGGCAGATAGAGATTAAATTGATCAATAGTGAATGGGGGAAAGTATTGTCGGATAAACTTTAGCCTGATGCAATGGTGTAATGAAATTGCATGTGTTGGAATAATTATGACGGCACATGGATGACGGATACGCGACGATGAGGTGAATGGGTCACCATAGGGATTTGGTACGGCATGAAATGAAATCCATATTACCATATTTGAACGAGCTTGGAATAAATGACAACTTGTAGTTATGCCAGCAATGTATCGCTGACTTACGAATCAAAACAGGAACAGTCGAGTTGTTTAATTTTTAACTAAATAGTAAATTTAGCTCATTAGTTTTTCAATGTTTAAACTGAAGAAATTCATTTTGTTAAAGTGAAAGTGTAATTATGAATAATTGTTCAACATTTGAATACTTTATTTTATGTTTTCTTCGCATTATTATAGAAAATAATACTTATGCCTCAAAATAAGTTTTCACTATAGCCACGAGAACTTGTATTTTTCCATCTTGTTTTAATTGGGACATCGGGCTTGTAGATCGCAAGAGTATTAATGAACGATTTCAACAGAACTTGTTAATAATGAATATAAAAGGCGGCAAATAGATGAGTTGAGTTACCGTTCAGAGCTACACGCCAGGCTCTTCTTCTCTTCATTCCACTCACCTTCCTAATCAAAACAGAATAAATGAAAGTAGAAGTTGAAGAAAACGAGAGATAATCGATTAATAGGAAAATGAAACCGAATTGCACCTATAAAGAAATAGCCTTATAAGTAATTTCACGTTCGGATTTGTACAGTGCAGTTTAAATAAGTATTAATCGTAATCTAAAGCGAGCAGAGTCTATAAGAGACAAAATCACAAATTTTTCTGGAGGAACTGAAAACTGAAAAATATTTTTAAGTGTCCCAACACACGCCCAAACCGCGTACGTGTGAGACATGACTAGACAATGCACGCTTAAGGGTACTGTCTGGTTTTGCCTTCTTTATGATGCACCCTGTGGCTGTTTAGGGTAAGCAGACCTCTAGCTCATCATGTGATGTACAACATATATTTTCAACAGCAAACTTGGTCTGAGAGTAAGTTCGTGTTCTTTTATTCCAGCAAGAATAGCTTCAACCAATTCATCGGTTAAGTCTCTCAAATGGTATTGTAATTAGCCCGAGTAAAATAGGAAGTCATTAAAAAAAAGGTGCATGACAGGTTGGAATACAAATAGCTGGACGTAAATACCGGAAAAGCGAAGTAATCCCCATGTAGCTTGTGGGTGTTTCCATTTGGGCTGACCACGTCACAGACCTACTTTGTGACATTGTGCCTTACAATATGTATAGAGGAGTATTAATATTTTGAGCTCTGCATTCGCATATATTAACACTTACAGCTATGTTACTTTCACCAAATTTGTTTAGTTAACTTTCCGTCGCACTAATTGGTAGTTTCTTTGCCATAAACAGTGAGCCTTACTCCAATGCAATCCTACATCGCCTAAACGAAACTTTTACATTATGGAATAACGATAAACAAGTCTCGAAGCCGCTGTGATTGCGATTTGTCTCAGAATGAACGAATCCGGTAGATGGTCTCTAATTTGCCCATCAATCTCATCTATATGTGGACGCACGTCGTTCCTGACAGCCTAGCGGTTATTTGGGATAAAAACTGCTATCGGTCGGACGATGTTTGGACGCTGAAGCATCAATAATTTTAAATTCCTTGTGGTTGAATTAATAAAGTGCCTTGGAGTAACTGCGCTTCTTTCCTATCTCTCCCTCCGGGTCCGAATAAACAGTAGTCCACCGATAACCAATGGACACATAGATCGTATCGACAGAAATTAAACACAGAAGTAATATGTCACCAGCCTAAAAGTTATCCTTTCCGAAATGGTTGAAATCAATTTCTAATATAAATCTTGTCCAACACTTCATCAAGGTTTTCATATGAGCCTTCTAGACGGTTTAGCATGGAATTCAGATTTATTTAGAGTGCAAATAAACACTATTCCAGCCTGTATTATACAACCGGACGATGAAAGGACGGATTCTATGAAAAGAATAAAGTATTTTTTCCAAATACTGATATGCGGGTTGAACATGTTCTCAACCAAATTAAGTTACTATTTTCAAATAACTTCAATAAAACATGTTTTTCAAGTATACTTTGACAATCAATCATTAAATTTCAGTAATAATTTTCCAATTAACTATAGTGATAAAATGACAAAAAATTTTATTTTTAAAAATTTGTACAAATCTGGAGGAGGGGGAAGAAAAGTAATTTCTGTCAAAATATTTATTTTTATCTTTGATTTCAGTTTAATTAACAGGAAGTTTGATGGGAATTGAGATAAGATGAATGTGACAAAAAAGGCCATTGTGGTTTATATTTTATAAATATTGGATGCAAATATTATCTTCCTAATAATTTAAGTCGCATTATCTGCTAGAAAATCTCAAAGATATAAAAATGATTTATTGATAAATGCAAAAATAGAAGCTGCAGATTACTCCGTTCAAGTAATTTTTTTAATCTGAATATTGGATGATCAATTTTATCATTTTGTCAGAAAAGTTACATTTATTAAAAATAAATATTTGTAAGTTTTGAAATTGCTGCTTTCGTCAACGTAGGAAAGTAAATGAATCAGCTTGATTTCAATTTTAATTTTATTGTATGCATTGTCATTGTTTGGAGTTGAATAATAAAATAATAAATGTTGAAGGTTGGTTCAAATTGTATTGAATAGTGTCCTCACAGACATTTCTTGTTTGTCGGTGAGATAAAAATAGAAAAAAATTTAATTTAAAAGAAAAAGGGAATAAAAGAATCATTCTTTTAATTTGTTAAAATTTTAATAGCGCTCTTTCAGAAAGATGTCAGAGATTATTTGAAGAGGTCACCTATAATAATATCAGTTTATTATTACTTAATAAATATTTATTTAAAAACCTTATTTGCAGAGCCAATAGCCTAATTGGTGAAAAATAAATAATAAAATAAGAATTTGGAAAAAAACAGAACTTTTTTACAAATTTTTCAGTTCGAATAATATATATCAGTATTATATTAAAACAAAATGAAAAAATGCAGATTTTAACTAAATACAGAAAATTTTTGATTAATTAATTCTTATTTTAATTAATATATTAATTGTATTGAGGGGTGTCCTGTGTATTTTGGATGCTTTATTCAATAGTAAAAATTGTCAATTAATATAATATTTAGTTAATATAAAGAGCAGGCATAATCGATTGATTTTTAATTAGCATACCAATAACTCAATTTGGATAAAACAAGTTGAATTTACTTATTTTGTGTTATTTTCCAACCCATAAAATAATTATAATAAATTTTCTTCTTTATTTTGATGATTGTTTAAATTTGTTTTGAATAGCCTCTAAATTTAAATGAAGACAAAATATTTTTTGCACAGAAATGTTAGCACCAAGTTGAACTGAGGTTACCGTAGATATTTATGAATGCAAATTCGTATTTTACATTTCCACTTTCAATCAATAACAGGACGAAAGTTGTTTGAATGGCGAAATTGTCGGTAAAATCAAGTTAAACACAGCCAAAAATGTTTTTTTTTCTTCTGCATGCAATTTAAATTTCAGGCAATTTTTGGGGTAAAATTTCCCGCCTGTTTGTCTCTTCTTCATCTCGCGCCTGTCTATTCAGTTAGAAGATTTTTTCCTCTCGTTTACTTAAGTGTCTATTTACTAATAAAAGAATCCATTTTAAGTAAAATCTAAATATATCGCTGAATGGTGCATCAAAGAGTGTAGAATTCCAAGGTCCAACAATTGTTTTTTGAGGCCTGTAATTGGTTAAAATTATGCAATACTCATGGCTTCTAAGAGAGAAAAATTAAATTAAATATGAATTTGTATTTGTGTTTCAGTTTGTTTCACTTCAATATTAAATAAAACTAAACAACATTTGATGTTCCGAGCTGCATTAACACGATGGTTGTTCTCCAGGTTCACAGGGATATCATATTTCTATTTATCCTCGAGCTGAGTTAGGCGGCCGCATACATGGAAAGTAATGGAATATCACAGTGTTAATCTGTCCCGATTTAATCCATATACGAGTTATTGCAAAATACTTACATACTCTAAAATAGGTAGCAAGAAATATGGTGGCAAGATTTCTGTTATAAATTTTATAAAATTTAGCAGTCTCAGCTTAGGTATGTTACGATCAATGAAAGTTTCTTAATTTCATACTAAGATCAACCTGTTTTCCCTTAAAATTAGGAAAAGAGGGATGAATTGAAGTGACAAGACCGACCATCACAATTAACTGGCCGATATCTTGGAATAGAATTTGCTTAGCACTTCAATGACGAATCAGAAATTTAAATTTCTGAACGAAAATCACCAGCAAGTAGAAACACTTTACACAATTTTACTCTTAACATATATTCGATCCCCTCTCCTTATCTTTTATCAGACTTACTGTCTGCCAATTTCAGTCACTTCTCACAATGCCGAATTATCCTTATTCACTTGTTGTGATTCATCTTAATATAATACTGTGAAGCTATTTGTGTGACAATAAAGAATGATCATTCATATCATGAAAACATTTGCAACTGTTCCACTTTGTTTACTCGCACTTATCAGAAATACACAATTCAAAATCTACACAAACAACAAGCTGTCTAAGATGATTAAATGGTATCCAATAGTGGGTTGGTCGAAATTTATCTCCCCAATTTTTGAACTCCAACCGCAACCGCTATGTCCCAACCACCTTTTTCTCCTCATGCATGTTGCCCTATTTTGTTGTTGTCAACTTAATTTACCAGTAATTTCAATAGTTGTTCTTCGGATAAGTCCAGCTGCTCGATAATTAAAACCACCTCTTAACTGTCGAGACGTCTTCTCTCTGATGTTCCGGTTCCCGTTAGTATTAGTTTTACTTAGTACTACGATGTTAAGATACTTACCAAAAGATTTATACTAGTCAATATACCACTTCAAATCCACTATGTTGCATTTTTTGTTACATATGCACAAGAATCTAAATTCATCAGTTCGCCAAATCTCGCCTATTTGAATAAATGTGTTTAATAAAATCCAAATCCGACGATGAAGTCTGACGCTTTCAACTGATTTTCTTGAAATTTGCAAATAAAGTGCACAAAAAATATGCACTTTTAGTAGGAATTGTGCAGTCCATGTGACGAAAAATCAATACTTCCAACCAATGATACTTAACTTTATTTCTCGAACAGCTGTTTAGTAAGTCAATAGGAGGTACTATAAGAATATTTAATAGAGGGTTACTTGTGTTGGTAGCCCTTTTGTTTTGAAATTTCGCTACGTGTTTGAATGTATAGCCGCACACAGTCCCGGGATGTAATAACTTTCATCAGTCGTCACGCTATGATGTAATAAAGTTTAACAACAACAATGCTGTTATTTATTTAATTTTGCTCTTGTGCGCCGAGTTAACAGGAAAGGTTTTGATTATCTCCAATGTTTCATTTTGTGGCCAAATTGTACCAATTGTCGCAAGAGTTACCAATCGCAAAATTTTTGTCATCTCATATTTTTCAAGAAACAATTTTGATATTCTATTGCATGTTTGTATTGACTCCACTGAAGCCAGAGGACAAGTGAATTAACATCGAAGGCAAGTTAATATGAAAGGACAAAAAACGTTGAGAATATATGAAAGATGGAAATATGGACCAATAAGCTCCATCTCAGGATTTTGAGCTACTGGAAAAAAGAGTTGGAGGCTGAAAAGGTATGTAACCTAGACGCTGTAGAGTAGTTGGAGGGAAGACGTCGATATGGCAATTAGGTAAATTTTATTATGAAATATGAAATAACCCCACAATAATGTCCGCAGATAGGGTGAATTGGTTAGTTTGTGGAGAGTGAAGATGATAAGGGAGAATATTGTTACTCACTAGGTCAACTCGGATTTGGAAACTCTTGATTGGGACAAGATAGACCATATTCCTGACAGTTTGTTTGCCAGCCGAAAAATACTGATTCCTGCTAATGAGCTATAGACAAGTAATAGAAAAATGAGAGGTTCTTGGTTCATCAGATGGGGTACAGTTATCAAGTTATCAATTTCGGAAGAATAATATTTAAAGTACCATCCTGCTAGGCTAATTTATTTATTATACTAAATTCCGGGGAATTTCGTTGTGGTTGAAATGTCTTTGTAAGTCTCACGTAATTGCTCATGGCTGCAAGAAGTCGTGCATTCTCATGACGATGAAAATGAGACGTCAGGAACTTTGGATATTGCAAAGTAAATTATGCCCCATTTGAAAATGTGAAAAAATCGACAATTCTAAAATTAAAATGAAGGAAAAATTTTCAAATTCTAACATACTCATTTACCAACCTCGATTTCAACTCTTAACGGACAAGTTCTCTGTGTTAAAGTTCAGATACTCACCCATGAGTACATTACCATGAGTAAGAATATTTGATATAAAACATCATCTTTGATCATTTATTTCGCAGTTGTCTGCTCCGATTTCCTAGTTTGCCAACCAAACTCCATTTTCTACCGAAAATTAGTAAAAATCAATTTTATCATTCTTTCATATAAGAATTCAAATATGTCCTGATAAAAATCAGTACTTTTAAAATGATTCTAATAATATTTTGTTGATGATAGATATTGAGGAGTCATTGCAACTGATGGTTAAAAAATCTCCATGACATACGCATAATTTTTTGAGCTTAATATAATGAAGCGATTACCAACAACTGACTCTCATCCTGAAGTCAATGTGGTGAGAAAATGGGACTCTATTATCTCTATCACCATATGGGCCCTAATAAACATCAAATCCATAATATTTGACTTTATCAAGGTTACTAACACAATAAAATATTTCATTTCCCATGACAAAACACGATAATTTTAAAATTGAATTATGAGAGGTTATCAGATTGACCGAGAATGTACTGATAAGTTCATATACGTACTCGTTTGAAGAAACGAAGAACGTGAAAGTGACCTTCAAAAACTTTCAAATCAACTTTTATACAGATTTCATTTAATATTAACTGAAATGCTCTATTTGAGAGTAGGGGAGTCTCTTTGGATCTCTGTTCAACGTCTCCCTTCATGGTCTCTAATGTAGTCTTTTGGGATGCTGAGAAACTTTTGAATAAAAGGGATGACATTCCAGGCCAGCTTTAGTAAACACAGTCTCGATAATAGAATTTCACAAATAGGAAGTGAGTCAAATGGTTTACTTAAGTCAGCGAAGATGAGAACTGTCTCGCATTGACGATCGATAGCGTTTTGAATTTCCGTACTTTCAGCAAGAGTTGTCTCCTAGGACAAAATTCAAGTTCCAACAACTCTCCTACCTTTGTAGTGCCGATTATTCAAACACCTATTTGGATTCTATTTATTGGAAATCCAAATATCCTGAAGGTTGTTTTACTTCTTCTGAGTTGATAATTCATTTTTAGCACATCTTGATGAACTTCTAGATGCAAAAACAAAATTAGCCACATAAGTAGTGTTTTTTTAAATGATAATAAATTTTTCATCCTATGACCTTGAACTTTATTTGAAAGATTAATACTGCAACTGAATCCAATTTTTAACTTGCAAATTTGCATTCTTATTAATTATTAATTATTCAGATAACTTCAAATTTACTTGTGAATGGTAAGATTAAAATAGCAGAATTAGATTATAAAAGTGAAAACCAAGTCGGAAAATTAAGTTAACGTCAAGAATATTGTTCAACAGATCCTAAGACTCGAGTTGAACCCAACTGATATGAGAACCGTTGGTCAAATATTTATGAAATTCCTCTACCAATGGGAATGTAAATTACAACAAATCCACGATGAGAAAAAATGATTGTCTGAGAACGACAAACTTCAAAAGCGACTAACACGGAGGAGACCAAAGAGATTTTGAGAATAAAAGCATGGCAGCAAAAAAGTTGTCCATCATCTTTTATTCCAATCCGGTTTGACAATGTTTACCCATTTCAAAATTCTAATGTCATTCTTTCATTACTTAGATTACTGGCCAAATTATAGCCCACTATATTAAACGCTTATTGGCTGGCCAGTTAATTAATATAATGGGTGTTCGGTGCATTGGATCGAGTGCACTAAGAATGCCCTCGGTGCACTCGTAAGTTCATTCTTCATGTACTGAACTATCGACTGGTGGACTTCTACATTCAGACTTGGATAATGTAAGACTACCAATGAAGAATCCAGCTCTGCCAATATTGATCAACCAATTAGCCAATCATTTATCTCATATCTAATTCCCCATAGATACATTTATATTTCTACATAGTGAACCGTTGTCTTCCTTCCTGTTCTAGGGTCTTAGTAGTTACAGC
The DNA here is from genome assembly GCA_900708905.1 of Hymenolepis diminuta. NCBI lineage: Eukaryota > Metazoa > Platyhelminthes > Cestoda > Cyclophyllidea > Hymenolepididae > Hymenolepis > Hymenolepis diminuta. Next base: position 841,023 of record CAADRB010000003.1, read on the forward strand.
CTTAATAAAGCGGGCAACTAAGGGATTTATAAAAAACCAATCTTAGAACTTTGGCCTAATTTATCTTCCAATGATCTACAAAGTATGAATATAGTAACATAAGTATGCGCTTCAATTCGTGTACAAAATGGAGACTTAAGTATTATAATGCTGGGTTAACACAGAGGCTATCAGCACTTTATTTATAGTACAACAAATATTACACTGTAATATTCAGTTTCCGGGCGCCCAAGATCTGAGAGACTTGAGTTTGTTTGACTGCCTCCTCTCAACTCTCCACTATGACTCAAGACACTACGATGTGATCTAGTCAAGGCCTGTTCACTCCGGGTTACTCTCGGTAAAGCATGACCGAATTGACTGCAAATTACACAAAATAGCACATTCATTAAGAAAATATTGTAGTTGGCACAAATTAATAAATTACTTTTACCTCTTCTCTGCACTTACTCACTTTACCACCCACACTGAATGTATTAATGCTTTCTCTCTTTTGATTAAAAAAACAAACACTCGATAATGCATTCGTCTCTCTCTCTCTCTCTCTCCCTCACTCTCTAAAGCGAATTCACTGTGGTGACTCTTTTAAGAACTAAACGATTAATCATGAAAATAACCGGATTTATGTTAATAAATTTCGTGATACGGAGAGAAAATACTGCCAAAATTACTTTGAAAAACTGTCATTTCATTTGATTGACCTGAAAGTTTTAGGTTAAACTCAAACCTGCTATTAGACTATAAGTATCCAGTTAACGCGCATCCAGTGATATCAACTTAGAGTTACACCTTCATTTCCAGTAAAACAAGGATGAAGTTGGATTTAAATGGACAAATTAAGTGGGTCGATTCTACTCACTACAACCCAAGACTTAGTCCAATTCTATTTTATTGTTGTGAAAGAAATGAGCCAAGTTTGAGTAAATTTAATAGAAATGAAATTACCTTTGCCATTACACCATTAAGTGTTTGATTCAACCCAACTTACTATTAAAACCCCATTGTGGCATAGATGTGAAACATTTCATTGTGGAAAAAGTTTCTGAAATTGGTTGACAATGAATATGGTACATATAACGATAATTAGGAGATCAAAAAAAAACTCCGAATTAAGCCAGGGTATCAAATAGTCATACTTCATTTAGAATTTTGGTTCGGTTTCTACCATATTTGCTCATTAGGTGGTTCAAGTCCCGGAATTCAAAATCCATGATTCGCTTTCAAAATTGCTGATCAAATTTCATGTCTTATTAGCTGATTGCTTAATTATGATGATCGGTTCATTTTTCCTCCAAAAGGTTGAAAAAGCAGGATAGTTTTACTTGATGTCAAGCAGCACACTTAAACTTCCCTTGACGAGCTGACATGGCAACAATTTTAATGAAATTGGCAGTTAATTGATCTGTTAATGTTAGTACATATTTGCTTATATGCTTATTTAAGAGGCCCAAATTCTCACACATAGGAATGCTTTGAATTAAATAAGAAATTTTCGAAATAATGTAAGCCCTAGCGTTCCTACTTCCCATTGGATCAACCCCATAAAGGCGGTTTGACAAGCACTCAATAAATCAATATCCCTTATGTGAATTAATTTATTATTTCTATCTGTTTAAAGTTTCAAATCAGAATTTGATGGTAATGGTTAGATTAAGGAAAAATCCCAAATTTTACACGTCTCTCTTCAAATAATTCTAAAAGGTGACTTGCACAAAATCCGACGTCAATTTGATGCATAGTGTTTCAACCACTCTTGAAGATTATAGGACTTTAACCAACCAGAAATCTGTTACTGGAAGTCATTGTTAACCGATGCGTCTGAGGAACGGTGATTCTGACTTCTTTTCCACGAACATTCCCTTACACTTGACACATTTATACTTTAACGCTTTCGCTCGAATTCCCTTGGGATAAAGATTTCAGCCTTCAGAGGTGAGAATTGCCAGTTACTGGCTCTTTTATGCATTTTATCAATTTAAATACCTATAATAAGATGTTCTCGGATTTATTTCAAACACGTTAAGGAGGTTTAATGTACATTGTTTATATCATTTGAAGAATCAGATTTCGCGAAGCGGTATTATTGTATGGTGTTAGAATATAAACTCTTTAAGTCCAACTTTGGAAATTAGTACTTTTGACATGCATGAATGCATTCGCAAATTCCTTAATATAGCCTCAATATGTCCTTGTATTTGGGTATGCAAGGATATAATTTATGCGTAGCCATTATGTGATAACTGGTTGGTAATATCACTAGAATACCGTCGTGTAATTCATTTCCTATCTTATTAACTTCAAAATGGAATCATGTTACTCAGAATGAGTTAAATTATAGCAGATTCACTCATCTCACAATACACGAAGGGTTCAGTTTTACCCTCTTGGAATGATATTTAGGAGAAAATTTTCTTGTGATGTGCAACCATAACGATTTAAACACAACTTATTTGATGTCAAGTACTTATTTCTCCTTATTACCGACAGCATAGGTATAAAGACCGAATCAAGGAGAAGTTGCACTTTTCTATAGGCTTTGAATGACATCGCTATACAAGGCTTCCTTATGTATGACAAGTTAACAACTGGAGCGTTAAAACAAAATTTTCCTGACAGATTTCAAAATTTATTTTAAATGCAAAAAAAATAGGAAAAATCCTCTTCATTTAAATTTGCCTCATTTGAGTGATTAATAAAATTGAGAAACATGATATTAAGTGCGGTAATTTTGGGTTCTAGTGATCAAATTTCCTTTCAATAAAAGTTAATCCAAATTCTACTCACTCTAACAAAAATATAATTTTATCATTTAACTCAAAACCGCATTCTGAAAGATGCTTTGATCATTTATAAACATTTTTCTTTAAAGTTTAAATTAATTAATTTAATAGAAAAAATTTTAAAAATAATTAATGTACGATTCGACCGTTCCTCTTACGATAAGACAATTATTTAATAAAATAAATAAATATTATTAGAAAATGGATTAAATATTCTTAGTTGTTACGAAAAAGTAATTTTTTTCAGATTAAATATAAATTTTGTACTATAACTTCCAAATCTATTTTTATATACTTTATTTACATACTCATGTTAGAATTAACTTTTTAATTTTCCTCAATATTTTACTTATCTCGACCTTTATTTTTATTCTTCTCGGCATTTGCCTGCTCTTCTCTATTGCATTCACCCATCGCCTCACAGTATGTTGGGGGATGCCTTAAGCTGTCATAATCTGGAAGCAAATTTTCTTCTCCGGGTAGCATAAATCCTTCAGGGGGCTGAGGCTCTTGAATTACGGATTGTTCCACGGGCGGTAGTATGAAATCTGATTCAAGTTCATTGGCGTTAGTCCATGGCAGCCCATGTCTGATTAGCACGAAAATCATCGAGTAGACTGAAAGTGTTAGTATTGCAAGACAAAGCCAGTAAGAGGGTATTTGTGCACTTTCTTCACGAGCGGTTGTCAAAGCTACAATACTGCAGGCAAGTGTAGTAAATGCGTTTGTGATAAGAAGAATTACCAGAGTCCAGTGTATTGGATAAGCTGCAACACAGAACATGGCTATAGCGGAGACAGCAGCAAGAGCCCCATTCCAGTAGCCGATTTTTAGAGGTGTCGCCGAAGCTAGTTCAAATGCAAGAAGAATAGCTGCTAGAATTAAGAAGATTAGCCCAAGAATAAAAAAGTGAATAGTGAGTGCTAGACAGTGTCGACACCGTGGGAGGGAATTCTCTGTGGTTTGGGTTGGAACTCGGCGACATTGAATGGCTAAGAAATTGTCACAAACAAGAAGACAACAAACTGGTATGCGCATAGTTTGAATGGTTTGAAAGCAAGACGGAAATATAAGGATCAAATCGTACTTTTCATCAAATAGGTCATTTTAATAGTGGGATTTGTTAATAGTACAAATTGACCAGGAGACTATCAAAAGAGAATCTGAAAAATAATAAAATAAATTCTTGAGTTGTTCGGATCATTGTCATTGTGTAATCATATGAACATCTTGTAAGAGTCATCCAGAACCACCTAAAATCAGTGTTTAGCTATCGAGACTATTTCGGTATATTAGGATATTACTTAAACTACTTAATTATATTATGTACTTCTTGCAAAACTTACATCGGTAATTAGGTAAAAATATTGTCCATTGGGTAGGGGAGAATAAGGAAAGAGTTAATCAGTTTTCATGCAGTGAACCTTTGTTCAAACTACCAGGGGCTAACTTGGGAGAAGGCAGAAATGTACTTCTAAGATGTATTATAGGTAAAAGAAAAGTGAATGAAACGATTGACAAATGTAATTATCGGTTGTCTGTTTGTGAAGACCAATCAAAAACGATATTAGGAGTAATTTTACTAGTTACATTAACTAAGCAAACAACTCAAGCGTATCGAGTTCAAAACGCGTATACTATTTCAATTCTTTAATAAATTCTTCAGAAATTTTTCCTTACTCCTTTAATTCACCATTCACTTCAATTTTGTATCATTTCTTCTTGGTAATTCTCATGTAATTCATGTTATAAGTGAGCTCAACATTTTCCATCCAAGACTCCTCCTTCGGTCTAATCGGATTAACCCTAACTGACACAAATACTTAACGCTGTCAATTAATGAGACATTTTTATCTGACATTGCCGATAACGCAATCACTAACCAAATAAGGTCGTCCACATCTCACAACTATTTATGTCCTTTTAGCCCCTTCAAAATAACACCAAATTTACGTCACTGCGACACATTTGCCTTATCAACATCAGGCTCGTAAATCTCTGCCTACCTCATTATCTCCAACTTCTTTCTTCAATAAAACCTTCATCTAGCATCTGTCTCTTCTTTCTCATTATTGCTCTGGATAAAATAGACCTCAACACATGTTTATGTAAAGAAAATATCTATATTAATAAGAAAATTACTGTATAATAAAGACAATTACTTCAAATAATTACAAATTACAAACTAACACATCATTCAAGAACATGGTATTACGAGTCCGTAGTGTTTCAGACTTAAAGCCAATCGAATTTTCGGTAGATTTTCACCTAAACAGGCGCCCATTCTCAAATATTTAGTGATTATTAAGGTAAACTAAATGACTCCCAAGCACATTAAGGCAAGAGCTTTTTCAAAAGTCATCGTGAGCAGAAGAGAAGCACGTGGAAAATCGAAGCGAACAACGAATTTAGGCGGAAGAGCGTATCTGAAGAGTTGACCAAGAATTTACACCCCTTCAAATTTCGATCTCCCTCAAATTTGCATTGCTATTGCTATATATTATTATAATTGAACTTGTGGTGTCCTGTAGATGACCTAACCTGGTGACTGGCCATAAGATCAATATTTGTTGAGTTTGATCTAATCCAAACACATGTGCTTCCCTTAGTCAACCTGATTCCTCTGTTGTTGTTATCTCAAGCATTTAGTGACCCCAATAGATGTCCTTTTGTAAAACGCCACTGACTACACGTTTCACATAATTTAATTTTCATGATTTAAAATAAGCTTTCCACTTTGCGGGCGTCTTCTGAAATCTCTGATTTCTATCAGTAATAATTATTTTAGTAAAATCAGCTCTACCGTCCAGAATACGTAATAAAACGGAATTCAAATTAGGATCCATAATCCAACGTTTATATAACAATAACTTAAAATGCTCCGCTTTTGTGCTGGTCTCATCTACGTGGGTGTAAAAGATACAAATGAATCAAAGTGACATTGTCAATCATTCATTTAAATAAACTAACCAGTCTGTTCGGAACATCACCGACATTAACTACCCAAGAAGCCAAGAGATGAAATCACGATGATTTAGCTCTGGAATATTTAGATATTAAAAAGCAGACTACTCAGTACTTATGGAATTAATGATAGGGTCCTATTCGACCTTCATCCACTGCTTCATCTCCGACTATGTTATTTTGCCGTGGTTAAAGCTTGAAAAATTTTCCTCAGTGAATAATAATGAAGTTAGGCCAAAGATTAACATACAACCTTGATATGTTGTGGGACTAACGAGGCCACAGTATATTTCTCCATTGCGTAAATTGAGAAATAGGAGAAGAATTTGCCCAACTGCTGCCGTTAAAGTTGGAAAAAAATCACCAAAATCATTGTTCCTTAATTTAGTCCCTTTTATTCACAATAAGTTAACAGATTTTGTATTATTGCAGAAAGATAGTTGATCCGTTAAAGAAGTCTGAAACCATTGTTATATCAGAATAAATATCATCGGTCGACATGACTGCCTCTTATTCTTTGGACACTTCCGGACTTGAGAGTTTAAAGACCGTTTAAATCAGTTGAAGTATGGAGTCAGGTAAAGCTGAATTAATATAATTATTACTTGCTACTAATATTATCTCAGTAGCAACAAATATAAAAGTGACGCTTTCGATCGTTAAGATTTACCTCTCAAAAATTACTTTTGAACTAAATTTTAATGCATAAATTTCCTCAACCCCCATTAACTATGTTTATCTGAATACTAATGTCATTATATTTATTTCTGTTGCCCGATTAATACTTGCATATGGACAGTTGGTTTGTACACACACTTACAGGTGTTAAAGACGATTTGACAATCCTACATGCTGAAGAAGCGTCTTGACCTATCTCATTACTTTTCTTTGGAATAAATCTCCATTCCTCTCCCTCTCCCTGTTGCATAAAAATTAATATTTTTGTCCGAGAAAAATAAAATTTACAATTTTACGTATTTTATACATGTTCCTGTTAATTATTTATAAACTGCTTAATTTAAGTAAACACTCATCATGTTACCGAGTTCAGGGATTTGTGGACTATTTTGAAGTCAAATAAGGTAATCACCATTGGCGAGTAGCGTTATTTGTAACCTCTGACGAAAGCTAAATAAATAGGCCTCTCAGAAAACAGCGGATTACCCAATAATTCACAAGATGTTTAGAAGCTCGCCCGCAGAACAGAGGGTCCTTCCCTTAAAAATGTCTTCTAATGTTTCTAACACATTTGCTGTCACGGTTTCTCTTGATTTTTCTAAAGATGGTCCACCGTCTTTGTTGATACCTGTCTGTCCTATGGTGCTTCTTACTGCAACTCTTGTTCAGGTGACCAATGGTAACTTGAAGTTGTACCGATCAGAGGAAGTTTAAAATGGCGAACCTCACACAATTTACAGAATCTACCAAAATTAATGTTGTTCCAGCACGACCTGTCTCCGAGCCACACGCGCCCAAACAACAACCAGCGCCAAAATCCAGTCTGCTTGATCGTCATATACTTCTACATTGATGGCCTTACTGCCGAGAGTGGCATTTACAAAAACACAGTTCATCTAGGAAACATATACAAAAATATGCAATCACACACAGTTAAGGTTTTTTGCACTGTTATCTACCCCGGGGCACCTGTTTCGTCCACCGAGATCAAGTCTCCAAACTGTCTTAGTGAGTAAACCCACACTAAGATCCAGTTATGTTTTATCAAACAAAAGTTCCTCGATCTCACATCGATCAAAGCCCTGCTGAACTTATCGGTATTCAACCACAGTTCCACTCCGAAACCGGAATCAATGGAGATCAAATGGACACATGTGACCATTTTCTGCCACGGAATCCGGAACTGCGGGATTCCAACGCCATCTCCGGTGTGACTATTACTCTAGATTTTTCAGAATGCCATCAAATTCGGGGTGAACCTGGATCCAAATTTGTCTCGAAAACCATCACGGCAGGATTTTAGGTAAAAAGAATAATTCGTATCAAAAAAATTAAATTGGCAATTTTATTATTAATTATTAAAAACTTCACAAGATTGTTAAAATGAACTAATATTCTGGGTCGCTGACAACGCAGTATTTTCAGTTCAGGCCTTCCGTGTCCCAATATCAAATTCAGACATTTTTAGGCTATGTGGAAGTTAAGTAAGAACGTCATAGAAAATTTGTATAGTTAATAATATTCAGTTTAGTTTACTCTTTAAACATACATTGTCTTCTTATTTTCGGAAAACATTTGTCATAAACTTGGAGACAAACTCGCTCTCCGCGTTCTAAATCAGAAATGTTTGGATACTTACCCAACGGATTTACAACACAATTCAGCAATTTCCTAAACATAGTGAACAGGAGGGTATCTTTAAATGAGGTTTCAATAAGGTCAAATAATAAGTTATTCTCCTGGCATTTGTTTAGAATACTCCTTTTAGTCCTTACTTTCATTTCAACACTTTAGAGAATTCGTAAAATATTCCTTAGATTGAAATCGTTTGATTGGTTCGTAGCATCGGCGTAAAATCATAAAATTGATCGATATAATCGACCGGTATGATTTTTCGGTCGAGTTGAGTCTCTCAATTCGTTTTGTAAGTCGAATGTGTAAATTTGAGTCTTTTGTCTATTTGATAAACCCATCTATTAATTTTTCAACAATAATGTTCGTAACATCGCCTTTTCACGAATACCAAGTTTGAACTCCAGGTAGCATACTTCATTTTAACTCTCAAAATGAGGTAAGTTATGAATCGAATCAAGAACTGGGATAAAATTTGCCACCTAACTTACTCCTTGAGTCTGGTAAGTCCATTGTTTTCTTTGCTTATGCGGTACACAAGTGCACTGTAGACTCTTGAAAGCATTTATATGGTTTCCGTAGAACATCTAAACTGATGTTTTATATTTAAAGATCATAGATTTACCTTATAATAAATGAAATGAGATACTGTGGTTTAGTACTTCTGGTCAAATTTCAAATTTTGATAATTTGCTAATTCAAATCTTCGTGGAAATTAAGACAGTTATCACCGATTCTAGTTAAATAGCCTGTATTGAGTGAAGTAAGAACGAAGCCGAGAAATTTGGAGACAACGTGTCAATAAGTAGAAACAAATATAGCAGCCTCCGCTAAATTTTCTGACTTTGTGTCTCCTTTATAGGCTTAAAACAATTATATATTGATGTGAAGTTCAGTGGTAGAGAGGAAATACAAATAAGGACGTTGTTTTCATTTCCACTGGCCACTTACAAGAAAGGAATTAGATTGCATGAATAAAGGGGAATGTAATGAAATTCTACCTTCATCATCGCATATCTACAGAGAATTAATGCATGCAGATTTTAATAACAACCAAGATTTCCACGTAATGTGAAAACGGATTCGGCTTCAATAATCCCCTTGAGAATGATGCTTAAATATACTAGCTGAGTTTCAAACATAGTGTTCATAATAGTGCTGTGTTAGGAACCTCTTTATTAAAAACTGATCAGATGATATATACATATTCTTGCCTCTTTGCAACCCCATTGGCTGATATCTGTTTCTTTCAATATAAATAATTGACAATTATTAAATCGAAAGTTAAAATTTATGTTTGCTGTATTTAACGAAATCAATCTCAGTTTTAATCGATAAAAGTTCGGATTTGATAAGATATAGTGATTCGTAATAGCAAGGTAGTCAAAATTATAGTAAAATGTATTTAAATCATAATTTTTAGGAAATATATACTAAATCAATTTGATCTGTTAATCGTGGATTGTTCGAGGGGCAGATTCCTGGTTGGCCCTGTCTTGCTAGCGTGCGTGAGTGTTAATACAATATGCTTATATAATTCATTATTTCTTCTTTCATACACGAGTTGGATGATGTTGAATTAATAAGAATGGGGAGTGTTACAGAACACTTTAATAAAAATGGATTTAAAGAGAATATTTTCCTGCAACAGTCATTGCTCATTTAATTAAACTGAATGCATTTGTAAAATTACAGTAAAATGCTATATCCAGCAGATATCTATCAACAGCTGGCGATTAGAAGTGACTGACTGGCGATAAGATCCCCACTATAGTGTCCACAGGTGGTCCCGCTGTGTGTTTGTGTGTTTGTACATAGATACCTCAAACAGATGTTGATCATCATGCCGAGACTCCGACACTGAGACATGACTAACGTCTAATAAAGAGATGTTTTGTATATAAATCTAATTTAAAACTTAATAAATTGGAGGCAGCTTGTCCGTCACCTCCGAATTGATCTGACGACGTGAGTGACTTGACTTATTCCATTTATTCGATCGATGTGGCTCCGATAGATCTCTTTCAACGTTATTACATGAAAAATTTTATAATTCATGAGAATCACAAAAAGATAAAGTTCATTTTATGTAGTCCAACTCATATTCAGGTTGATAGAAATGTAAATTTTAACTAAAATTCAAACCAATAATTCAATTATCAGTTTATAATATCATCTATTCAAACTCAGCTAATGTAACTAAAATATTCAATAAATACATTTTCTACACTGATTATTCATTCGTTTATTCACTTTATGCGACTAAAAAATGAGCATAACAGTAATAGTTTTGGAACAACAACAGATTAAAATAAGCGAAAGAAAATTCGAAAATATTTAACTATATTGAATTTGATTAACAATAACTTTAGTATCTTCTACATTATTAAAGGTGGCATTACTAACTTATAATCCCAGAGTTTGCTCTCACAAGTAAGTCGGACTCACTTGTGATTTTACTCTAAGTCGATTATTCCATCATAATTTATTTTAAATAAACCTGTTCAGCACTGTCTTACTAACTAACCTATTAAATATACTCCATATATATCTTACTTTTGATTTGGATATCTAACTAAATACTTGAAGACTTAGTTAATACAAATTATATTAAAAGAAGTTCTATAAACAGCGGAATTTTAATTCGATACTACATGGCTTAAAAAGCGTGGTCTAAACAAAGGTTTTTTAGTCAGCAGACTAGAGACAATCGAGATAGGTTGAAAGGACATCCGATCTTTATGATTCAATTACCAATTTAAAAGAAGTTAATAACACCATTTTTTGTAAATTTCAGCTTCATTTAATCCGTATTTAGAGGGGAGGGGAATAGAGGAAAATATTAAATAACGTATCCCATTAAAAGGAAGGGCTCAAAGCCTGGCTACACTATAGAGCGAAAGTTATGGCTATTAATTAGTTAAACGGTAGTAGAAAAATAGTCGGAATTACCATTATAGGAGAAAGAGCCGAATTTTCCTCTATTTTAAATATAGGCTCTAAAAGGAGAAATGAATAATGAAATGAACAAATTTCCAGTCTGCATAGTCTGCAAAGGAAATAATATTATCTGAAGCCTAATTTATGTTCTTATTAGAGGTTCCATCCGATTATTAAAAAGTTAATAATAGCTTTATTTAACATGTTTATATTAGAATGAAAAAGTCAACATTTATTATACAATGGTTGAAATAGAAATGCACTAGTCTAGCGAATTGAAACCCGTCATGTTCTAAAACTCAGTAATAATCTCTCAAATTATTGGAAAAGTATTATTTTGACATAAAGCTCTGTAAATAACAGTGATCACTGAAGGAAGACATCTGACGATTGCAAGGATGACCATGCTGCCGGATATTTCATCAGGTCAAACAAAGCACAAAGCCGCAGAATTTTTGTTTTGCTTCAAGATAAAAAATGCCTTTGGACTGTTTCTAAGTCACACATTACCTTTATCAATGTGCAGTTCTTACCACATCTGACAGCTTTACAGTAATTTGGGATAAAATTGTTATCAAAACGATGGTATCTTTATCTTCAACAAAAATAAAATAAAGACTTGTATTTACATATAAACTTTTTGAACCAATAAGGTGCCTTCAAGTTACTGCATTTCTGTCTTATCTCATCCTTCGTGGTTCCATCAACTGCTGTCTAAAAATATCTACCGGTAATAAAATTCATATCATCGGAACCGAAGCACCCTAGTGTTACGAATAGGCAGAATAGCCTGAATTTGGAAAAATAACATTGTATTATTTAAATGTAATACAATAAATGAAGCATAATATTTAACAAATCTACTTATTAATTCACCGGCAAAAAAATTTAAAATATGTCCCAATCGTTTTAGATAATTGTTCGAGTTTAATTAGCAGCATTCAATGTAATACATTTAAAATTAAATTCCTTTATTTCCAAAAAAATACTTAAATACATAAATGTAAATATCTACCATTTTTTATTTATTTGTTATAAAAAGTTAAACCCGACAGTATACTTCGATTGTATTTTTTCAGCCAATGAAATTAAGCAATTTCCGTACATTATGAATGAGGGTATTTGCGCGATTTTTCGATAAATAATGAATTTTTCCTGTTTTTAATACAAGATAAAGTGTGATTTTATATGTTCATTTACAAAAATGGTCACTTTTTCTATACCATTTTTTGTGATTTAATTCTTCTAAAGATATTACCTATACAATAAATTTATATATCTAATTTTTTATTGTCGCAGGCAATTTTTCTAACTTTTTTTTATTTACGTAACACTTTATAACATCAGATCCACCGCCAAGATTTGAGTACGGAGATCAGATGTTCGGAACTTCGGAGTGAGTTTTTAATTACTTGTTTGCTTACTTATAACCAACGTTTTGTACGTGTATATTTTCGGCTTATCCTCACTAATACGAAGGCGTTTTAGTTCTAAATGCGTGTAGCGCTGTGCCATTTTCATGTTTAAGTGTCTGCGAACATTAGTGTTTGTCTATCACATTCGAAATATACGTCTATTTGAATGGATTGAATTGCAATTATGCTTCCTAAAGTTTCTTAAATTTGATTTTTTTTGTAGATTGAATGTTGCTGCGTCCTCTGCTATTGAAGGACTTCCTGATGAACAGCGCACCTCTCCTATTCGCCGTACTTTTCTGCTTCTTCTTCTCTTTGAACTGGTTATTATTGTTGCATTCTGGCTACTGTACATTCGGGTATGTTGTTTCCTACAATTTCGTTCCTGCTACTTATAAGTGTACATGATGAATTAGCTTTTAAATAAAGAAGTAAGCAAATTGGCTGGTGTTAACTCTTTGCTGTCTTCTAATTTTAGACCCTTGGAGATTTTTCAAAGGCTATGGTTGATCAAGTTATCCACATGCAGTTCAACACAACTCTATTTGATGTCCAAGTATGTTTCGTTTTTTCAAATTTTGCATGATTTTTCGATGTTCTGTTTAATCCGTTTCCTTTTGGACGGGTAAGTGGCCCCTTCAATGTTTAAGATAGGGTTTGCGTTTATTACTCACGGGTATATGTCGGCATTTTGCTCAAAAGATAATGTCCTATTTCTTAGATTTGAGGTATTTACTAAATTATTTTCCTATTTACTAGGAACTCCGCTGAAAACAAGGTATTGAAGGAAGAGTAATGTAACTAAGACACTTATGGGTATGACAATATAATGAAAAGACGTGAAGATTTATAAGAGTATGAAGGATAAAATATGGATCTAAAAGTATTAATATGCATAAAGATGAGAGGAAGCAACTATCATGTCACAATGACCTAATCTCTCCTACTGCAAGCAGTCTGAATTCGTTAGTTTAATCTGCATGCTTGTGAGTGCGTCTGCATTGACTGATGAGGCTGTTTGCTTGACTTTCAATTTCCCAGTTGCAATATGCTTTTTGGCTTGCAATAAAAAGAAGATTTTTTATTTAGGGGGAATACTTATATTAGCAGAGCAGTGTGTGCTAATTTATTACGTTTGCGTTAGCTGATTTTCGACACTTGGGCTGTTTTTAACCCGAGCATTTGATGTATCATTTGTGTAACCCTGTTTTAGCCTCCCTGTAATAACCATCTCTTTAACCTAACCCGACCCTAATGTGATGTTAATGTTTTAATAACCATATATATACAAATGCTAGCTGTAAATCCATTGGCCACTTCTTAGTTGGATGTTCCTTTCCATTTTGATATTTTTTAGTAAAGATAGTTTGAAGTGATATGATCCTAAATGGCGACTCAATTCACCTTTAACTTTGCGATTGAGAAAAGCTTAAGATGTAGGAATAATATGGTATGCTTTAGGTTGGTTTAAACGGTAGCAGCTAACGCAGAGGGAATTAAAACATGTTTTGACTAGATGTGGTTCGATTTTACTATGAGGAAAAAAATTAAGTGATAACTAAACAAAGGGTCGGGGTCATATCTACTTGAATGTGAGAGGGAAGGGTGATGTGAAGGGAGAAAATAAGACACTAGCCACTAGGCATGTTGGAACTAGGCGAAGTTAGCAATCCCGCCAGTCAATACGGACCCATTTGCCTGTACGCAGAGTGGATCAACAGAGAAGCCAGCATACCAAGATATATTTATCTTCAGGACATCCTGGGCCAGAAGATTGTGACATCCTCTTACTCTTTATTTTTCTTGGCCCCTACTTCTATCTTTCTTCTATCTTAAAGGCTTTATGTCCCACCATATTAGCTTACCTTAATAAAGGTTTATTCTGATCACGTTTCCCACAAAACCAAATAATCGTTGGTGCAAGAGAAAAGGAGGTAAGGAATATTTAAACGGAACACTTATGAGCAAACACAAAGCCGTGGACACTGGACGTGATAATTTATATGCTGCACGGTCATTATATAGTGACCCCTTGTTGCCCTGTGATCCAACTATGCCATTTGTGCTTGTTTATCTGAGGTGTGTTCTTAGCCAATAAAATGTCTCAGCCTGTAGCCAATTGGAATGTTTTAAAATGGATCCACCTTGCTCATTGGCTCTCTCGCTTTTTTCGAATAGATCATTTCTGTTTGTCGGTTCAGCTTTCTCGAAGTGGCCTATGGCGCTTTTCATACCAGTCGACGTTGGCCTTCAGCGGTAAGCATTCCTATTTTTATCAGGTAATTTATATGATAAGTAGTTCTTTTTAATAATTCCATAGCGCTTGAACAGTGTAGTTTAGAAGGGCTGCTGGTTGCTGGTTATCTTATTTCGTTTCCTAGCTATACCTTCTGCAGGCTATATCTTCTATATACCAATCTTCATTACAACTAACGGGTTTATTAGTGACGGTCTTAATGGAGAGAAAGCAGACCAAAGATAATGGTGGAATGATCTGGGATGCTGGTGTATGGGGTTGGTGGATGTGATTACAGTGGATGATGTGTGGGTTTACAGAGAGGATATATTGAGATCAGATGACCATATATTTCCGTTGGCGGGAGGGATATCTGAGCTCCTTAAGGCTCAGCCAATTTCTAACCATGTGTCATTGGAGACCTAGCAACGATCACTCAAGGATCACATAGGTGGTTTAATCATCTTAATTATAAGTAAACCACTTAAAGTCGCATGACAGTTCAACATGAGAATTTGAGGTCACATCTGGGAGCTTAGCTCTTCCAGTTACGCAGCTGACGTGTAATTACAAACTCTTTCTGCTAGCGTGTGACAGGTAATTGATTTGTGAGGACAGAGAGAAAAATGTAATACCATCCTGAAATCTCTGATGATGAATTTTTCCCAAGTCTAAATTAGTATTGTTATTGAAGAATTTTCTAATCGGTAACCTCTGAATAAGCAGATGTGCAGGATTTGCGAGGCATCTGAGGACACCTTATGCACTCTTAGAAAAATAGAGAATGAAACTGTTAGTGGTTGAAACTTACAATTTCTTGGAACAAAACAGATAAACACAGGACCTATTAACCTAGGTTTTATTCTATATTCCCCTTTGGCTTCTATCTCTTACTCAATTCGAATCCGAAAGCGACTGCAAGCTTTGATCGGGTGGTCTTTATTGGTGTTCTCTATTGCTTCCATCAGGGAGGAGGATTTGGTGTTGTAGGGACGCGTATTAACTTCCTTCTCAACCACGCCCCTCCCAGCCTCACATTGTCATAATCGAAAGGATTAAGATTTGGTGAGTTTGGTGTGTGATATGATAATGATAATTCTCGGCTATCCATCCAATCGTGGGTTGTGAGAACTTTGTAGGATGGAGCCGAATCTTGTTGGAAGGCATAGATTTGTTCTCCATTGGCTACACTGTCTATCCAAGAGGGCTTAAAAATGGTTTGAAGAGTCTCGATATAGGCATCTGCATCTGCATTAAGGATTCAGGAGTCATGATGTGCCCTTTACTACCCTTCACAACGCCGAAGGCCATTACTGCTGGTGGAAACTTTGTGCGCTTGGGGTCCGCTTCAGTGGGGTCCGCTCGCACATAGTCACCTATCATTTCTTGGATTGGCTTTTTCATCCTGGTGAAATTTTTTTGTCAGAGAAAACCAAAGGCACTCCTGTTCTTCTAGGTGCATCAATTTATTTAAGAGTCGTTTTGGACACATTCTCTTTAGTTGTTTTTGTTGACATAGACTAACTTCGCCTAAGAACGTATGAACGTATATATCTGAGGTCTTGATGGACAAAATTTCTGATATATTTTTGTTCCTTCAGACACTTGAAGATCTTTGGCAAAATATCGCGCATTGACTTCCCAGGATTTTCGTCCATCATGCCATGCACTCTTCTTTCAAACTCAGGTGTTCTGAGTGAGTCAGCAGAGCGTTGATAATGTTGTTTACCCTTGGTCACGGCGGCCAATTCATCTGCATTATTTTCCTTCAGCAGCTCTGTTTTAACTTTGCAAATGGAAGATCTGAGGACTTTTAGAAGTCTTGCAATTTCTTTTCATTTCATTAGTTATAGTAGTATCTGCCATGAGATCTTCCGATATAAAAATACACTGATTATTATGGGGTTAGTTAAAATTACAAAAATACAGGTGTCCTCAGATACCTTACGCATCCTGTACACAGATGTCTTCTTAATTGTCTTTGTACTGTGGTCCTTTAAGTAGTGACTAAAGACATTACCATTGGATGCTTTTTAGATTTGGTATAATCAAGATGGGAAGGTGAGATTCATTACACTTCTTCACCCACTTTCACCTTCCTACTCCGTACACTTTTAAATAAGATATGATTGAATTGAAAATCCTAGGATGTGAAGTCTCATTTGTTTTCATCTTTTGTAAAATTTACCTTATTCCGAAAATAAATATTTGTCATTTTTTTTTTGAGATCTTGTCACGTTTACATTTTGCTCATCTTACCTTGAAATGTTTAGTCGCTTTGGTATTTTAAAGACCGGACAAAGTAATCCTATTTAGCATTCATTACTATATTGTAAAGCTCTATACAAGTTTCGACCTTGAACACATTAAGAGACACCTTAATTTAATTATTTTTTTATTATTGTCTGTCATTATCTTAATATTTCAGTGTTTATAATGTTAATGTTGTGTAGGAAGCCTGACCTAAATAGGTCTTCTTTAAGCAACGCAGAAGGCAATTCAGAATGAAAGCGCATTAGGGTTGGTAATATTTATGAAAAGTGAGGGAAACTGATCACAATCCTCTGATTCATCAAGGAACACAAAGATGAGTTTGTTGTCTTATCTAGCCAATGACCGCTGTACTCCCATGTTTGACTGATTGGTTCACCCTGTGTACCTCAGCAGCAACGTGCTTGGTTAAATATTTGTTTTCAAGTGAGTGTCCGTTTGTATGTTTTATTTTTAGTCATGGACTGCTGTCACAACCATATACATGCTCGCTAAGTGCATGGTCTTCGCGGTAGGTTGAATTCCTAATCCTTTAATTCATTTCCCTCTGTTTAATAGTTTTTTTCCTTCATTATATAAGGCTTCACAAAGGGGTGATCCATTGGCTTACACGGACTTAATCTTGCCCATCGTGATGACTTGGATCGGTACTCTCATTCTGGAATGTCGAGTTCTACCTCAGGAGAGAAGAGCCAAACGAAGTAGGTTACTGCTAATTTATCTTCATCACAATTGTCCTTTTGAATAAAATCGATTTGTGGTGGTCCTCTGACCAATCATAATAGAGCCCATTTTTTTTATTAGCCGGTTGTGGAAATGTATTAATTTGCACCTTTAATTAATTGTACGGCATTCTTCGCGTTAATGCTTCTGATTTATTTGGGTTTAAGTCCTTTTGATGATTTTAATTTACTGTGACGTGATCCGAATTCATATTTACGCAAAGTTCTGCTACTATGGCTTAATTTAACATATCAATGTGGCTCTCATTAAGTGTTTAACTTGTTTATAATTCATTAATCTTGTCTAACCCCAGATGGAGGTGCTGCTTTCTAACTGTTAACCTTTCATTTAGCTACATTTTCATGATTCGTACTTGCTCAGGCGGGTAAGGTTCTCTCTTGAATGTTTGAGTGAATAGAGTTGTGGGTTTTATAATATATTGGAACTAGGTACGAAAGAGCCGAACGAACCCAGAACGAACCGTCTAGATCATATCGTATCATCTTATTGACAAACAATTTCAAACGTCACAGATATAGACCAGACCAAGTGGATGCTATGTTCTCCTGTACTGGCCGTTTTACTAGGCAGACCTGATTCTAACAGAAAGTCGGAAGACCTCTGCAGTAGTTTTGATTATGAAATATGAATCACATGAAGTGTATAACCGTGTATAGATGACTAAATGAGATTTCACACGATTTTGTCTACTGGGGTTATATGTCAGGCCAGGTGACACAAACAAATTGGTGAATTGGATTATTGGGCTGATTAAGTGGAACTTGAAAAGGATATTATTCACATGGCAAGTGTTAGGAAAAACTTCCATTCAGTGATGTGGATGGCTACCTGCACCGGTTAATTCTTGTCGTCGAGAGCCGTGATTGAATGTGAATTTATCATCAGAGTGGCTTCAGGATACCTTCTTCTCCACTTTCCTTAACGGGTTTTTGGATTTTTTTATCATATGATACGAAAAATTCGAATATTTTCGATGTCAATGTTTAAAACACAATTGGTTTCTGAGGTACCGGATTCTTCGGTTGCCGTTCTCCCGTTCTCCTCCTGAGAATGAAGTATGCTTAATGCCATATTTGTGATTAACTAAAATTTAGCTAATCTCTTTGCCTAAGTTGCATACAAAGCAACGTAATTTCTTAGTAATAAGACGAAGAGGGGCCTCCTTTATTTGGTGCTTTATTTTTTTCTTAATTGAAGTTCTTTTAATCTCGCATTCATGTTTTGATTGTGTCAGCTTTTCACATTATCTTTTCAGATTTTCATTGAGACACTGTGTGGTGTATCTAAGTGATAAGCAACACGCTACCTCTTAATGAAGGTTAGAGATAAATTGGTAGGAGGATGGTCTTGTTATTTTCCATTTTACCTATTCTCTTGGTGCCTCTAGATTTATGCAGTACAAGATACCATATGAGTGTGGCTTCATTTTGTTTATGTTAGTACATCAGTTTACTTTTAAGCCTTTGACGATTGGTCGAAATGACGTCCTGTGGTGTTTATATTTATTTCAAGCAAGTATGTTTAATCGCAGTTCATAAACTCTTATCTTGATTGACGGTATCCCAAAAGTCTCCTCTCTAATCCGTCCATCTTGATGCACATTGGATGTACCACTAATGGGCTTTCGAATCCATGGGATTCAGACAAGCTCGAACTTGCTGGTATTTGTCTGAAATACCATATCCCCAACATTTGTGCCATTTACTAGACTGAGAAAGTTAGATTAGTTCGCACCTTGATTCTGTTGAACGTTTGAATACACGAATGCCAAAACACTCAAGTTTCAAATCGAATCAGATCTCGGACACAATTGAGAACACAAGAATGAAGTGTGAATCGAACTTTAAATTACAAATAGGTTAATGTTAATGAAAGTCACAGTATGAGTGTATATATTTACCAAGGCAAATAAGCTAATTAGTAATTTCAAACACTGCGATAAATTAATTTACTATTGGCCTTGCGAATTTGATTTTATCCAGGTAGAATTAAGAAAAATCTTTCATAGGTCTTTTCCAAAAGACAACTCTCACATTAACCCTCTCACTCTGTTATATGTTAATAATTAGAAAATCATACAGTGGTCCTGAAGTTAATATTCAAGATATTGGGTACGATGATATATTTCCCAAAAGTAGGAGTCACAGCAAGGTGTATTAGAGGTTAAGTCGCTGTCTTGGAAATATATTAAGTGAATTTTTAATACCTCTGGCTACGTCTTCTGGATGCCATAATAGTATAAACAGAAGGCGGAAGATCAGAGAGAAGACGCTAACACAGTAGAGAACTACTGGGAGATATAAATATGTGATTTATGAAATAAAACATTTAGCCTTATGGGGATGACTATGTGGAGATTTACAGGACCACATTGAACTCTTAAGGTAACAACCATAGATGTGGAAATAGGGTTGGATAAGGACATACCACAAGAGGAACATGAATAGGGGGATTATTTTCACACAGCACGTCTCTTCATGTCTGGATAAGTTGTTTGAGCATATGAAAATATTTGTGTCGATTGCTGCTCCATTCATTAGACAGTGCTATCTACTTTAGTCGTCTCTGGTAATCTCAACTCTTTTTTTCTTGCCAGTTGTGTACACATATCAGCGTTTGAATCCGAACCTTCTCTCAGCCGTGGAAGCCCAGTCTGCGTATTTCGGCTCCGTCCGTCAATGGGCGGGCCGGGCCGCCACTTCACGCGGTATCACTAGCATCTATGGCTCTCCTGAAGGTAAGACTGCTCACTTAATTGCTGCTTTCCTCTAAATTGATGTGTAGTAATCTATGCGGCATTTTAAGAAGAGATATTTCATTCAATTCTTTATTGTGGAACAACAGTGGTTGACTTTAAGATCTACAGGTAGTGAAGGAGCCAGAAGTTGGTGAAGCAATTATGTAACAGTGGAGCGCATTGTCGTGGTTTTAAGAGAACCAGAAGGGGGTGTATATAGTTGAGAATTGAAGACAGCCTATTTCGTTCAGATCAGCAAGTCAGGTCAAACTGAGTCAGTGAGTCAACAGCGTCGAGTGTCCTCTATTGGCGCTAGTTAATAGCTTGATAGATCTTGAATACAAGAAGAAGTCTCAAATATCGGCCTGATTCAGAAGGAAATGCATATAAAGAAAATATAGGTGTAAAGTCTCGTTAAGAAAAGATTTGAACTCGGAATAAATGATGGATGAATAACAATTTTTACTTAAAAAGCGTGCTAAAATAAGTACCCCTCCGGTGTATAGTCTCATAAAAAGATCAAGCCCATCTTATTTTGGAGTGAAGGACGCTTTGTTCTTAGTTGTCTAATTTGGAATTCGTGTGACAACTTTGTCTCCTCTCTTGTTATTATTATCGTTAATAATGATATGGAAACTCTTTTGTTCACTATACGCTTCTCCGTAGGGTTTGAAATAATGTCATTTGGTGAACAGTTCAAGTTTTATCCTCGGATCATGAAGAGTAGGGTAGCTCTCCTGGAGTTTTGATAGCAGTTCAAGTTTATGCTGTAATAGATCTAGTAACCCAAGGAGCAAAAACGCAGATCTTGATGTAAGTTGGTGTTTACGCACTTGGAATGAAATGTAGGTGGAAAAAGGATGATAAAATCTATTTGAAAGGTCATGCACTGCACTTAATAGCACAAATCGATAAAATTGCCACGCTATTCGGTGGATGAGCCACTCGATTAATTATGATAACTGATGTAAAATGAAAAAAGTAATAATAATATCCTTATTACTACCGATCTTCACCACACAACTAGATGGAAAGGTGGTAAGACAGTGGTGAGCAGAGGTTATTGGGAAGGGAGTAAAAACAACGAGAGAGGGAGGGAGATGGGTTAAGGTGTGAGCGCGTTTTCAGCGAGGGTGAGGTGTATGTTTTCGAAATAATAAAGTGAGCCACTGGAGTACGCACGAGGGTCAAAGGTAAGGAAGCTTGAGATGACAGGATGTAATGTAACACTGCAAGTTTCAGAGTGAGGAGGTATTAACAACCCTGAGATCAAGTGAGTTGCGCACAAAGATAATTAGTGCGAACAGAGAGAAAATTTTAGTCTGAAAAGAATTTAATGGTTTTTATCTTTATAAAATCACCTATTAAAATTACCCAGATGAACGATGTTTGGTATCTTTT
The DNA here is from genome assembly GCA_900708905.1 of Hymenolepis diminuta. Taxonomy (NCBI): domain Eukaryota; kingdom Metazoa; phylum Platyhelminthes; class Cestoda; order Cyclophyllidea; family Hymenolepididae; genus Hymenolepis; species Hymenolepis diminuta. The sequence goes on from CAADRB010000003.1 coordinate 862,821, forward strand.
CTTTCCTTTAAATGCTCCATGGACCTAGCGATGTCGATTTATTGCAGCGAATTTGCGTTTTTACATAAAAATGCGTCGGGAAATAAGATATGTTGACCCTTGGCCTTTATAAATCCAAATTCCCGTACAGATGGAGAACAGAAATCCAAAATCGCAATGAATAAGTTCCATTAAGCTTTATGTACTCGACTGCAAAGTTAAAGTCATGGGTTCAATGCTCATCGGGGCACATCGAGTGAGAGGAATAGTCTATCGCACTGATTAAATCAGGTTAATAGAGCGGTGGGGTGGACCTATGATTTCGAGTTTCTCATCAGGGAGGCTCAGTGTTCCCATCCCTTAACGCAGGGTGAGTATTGGAAAGGGCTTTCCTAAGTGACCTTGAGAGCTAATTAGTTAGCTAAATTATATCGAAAATGGACATTTATTTTAGCCGTTTTCTTGATATGTGTATCTTGAAACAATCTGTAATTATCAATATTGTCACCCTATCGAAAATCTATTCATTCAGTTTCTATTTCTCGTCTGTTTCACAGGTTCCCTTATGCTCGACACCGAGTCTCTGATCAACAGTCCGAAATATACTGCTTTCGGTGCCAATGATGCAGCGGTAGATGTAAGTTCTCGCTTAATGCTATTTACTGTAAGATGTGCTTGTCGTAAAGTGGGGCTGTTGTAATGCTAGAAAGTTGTGATCTATCTACCCTCTAGATATCATTATACTGCAATTGGCAAACTCGGAGAAAGAGGTAAGACAGATGTTCAGCAATCCCAAGACTTTTTATTAACTCAACGCACTCCATTGATGTTTGGAGGTCAAAACGCATAACAGCTTTTTTATTAAATAGTTGTCAAGCTCCCTAGAGTGGCGTGCGCATACCTATCAGTAAGAATGGTAGGCGACTTAGAGACAATCTGCTGGAATTACCCACTCACTGGTAAGATATTAGTACTGCAGCTATGAGCTTTAAGAGAACTAATACTTATAAGTACAACTGCAGAAGAGTTATATGTGATTTCAAACAATCCTTACCACAAAAATAGACTTAAGAAAGCAAGATCAGAAGAGTGGAAAGATGTGGAGTGAAAATTTGGTGTTTAATCAAAGTACAAGTTACAGTTAAAATTTGGATGGACTAAGTTATATAAGCATTAACAGCAGACCCGAGTTAGGTTAGGTTACATTGGAATATTTACAAAAGGAAATTTCAATAAATGCAGTTGCAGCAGTTGAAATCTGGGAATGTTAGCAGCCGGTTTAGTACTAAGTAGAATCTCGTTTGTATCCACCAGCTTAATATACTTTCGCTCCTCGTATTTTGATTAAATTCTAATTTTTTTAAAGAAAAAATTGATAAAACGCGTCACTTGTTCCGTCCAAATCGGATTTTTATCAAGATGTAACAGAAGTTCTGCTCGATTTTTGAACTGCATTTAGGGCAGGATTACTTCAATTTACCTTGTTAATGTTGTATGCTTATCTGTGATAATTAATAAAATATTATTTTTCTCAGATTGTGTGATAATTTTCGTTATTATTAACTATTTCTGGCCCTAATGTACACTCCAAATAAAGAGCATATCAGGCATATTTTACTCTTTGAATTTCAAGGAAATACGCCAAGCTCAGCAGCAAAAATACTCAAAGACACCTATGGGGATGATGTTGTTAATGAAAGACCTGCAGAAGGTGGTTTTCACCTTCAAGTTTCAAAAAGGATGACTTCAGCCTGAAAGACGAACCGAGAGCAGGATGCTCAAGAAACTTAGTTCCGAGCAATTGTAAGTTGCCATCGATGAGAATCCAACTTACACTACTAAAGAACTGAGCAAAACCTTTAACGTAAGCTATCATATGACCATAAACAGGGAACTGAAAAGACTTGGCTGAGAAAGTCCCAAAGGATGAGAAATGGGCTCTACACGATTAGTCAGAAATCAACAAGCAACAACGTGTGACCTGTTGTGTTTCACTGCGTTCTCGTGAACTTCAGGCACCTTTTTAAAACCGAATCATAACTGACAGCGACAAGAGGTGGATCCTTTACGACAATGTTGAGCGCAAAAGACGGTGGTTCAATGCCAATTGCACTTCCAAACCGAGAAGTAGACTGTACCCGAAAATTCTTTTGTGTGTATGGTGGGATTTGAGGGGAATTGTTTATTATGAACTAATGGATGACAATCAAGTAATAACATCTGAAGTTTACTGTCAGCAGCTAACTCGTTTAGAAGCAGTTAACGGCAAGAAAAGCGGCCTTCTTTGACCACTCGAAAAGGAGTGATTGTGCACCATGGCAATGCCAGATCCCATCAAAAATCTCGCTGAGGAATTTGGCTGGGAAATTATGCGTCATCCACCATATTCTCCTGATCTTGCACTAACCGATTTTCATCTTTTCAGGAGCTTACAGAATCATATAATGGGACAAAGGCTTACTTCAAGAGAAGAGGTCGGAATGAAGCTAGTTTCTTTTTTTGAGTCCAAACTGACTAAATTTTATGAAGATGGAATGAGAAAGCATATGGCAAGATGGGAAGATGTAATTACTAAAAATAGTGACTATGTTGGACGCTAAATAAGTGTATTTTTGACATAATTTTCACTTTAATTCAAATTAAAAATTAGAGAGAACTTCTGCTACAATCTGATAATTGAAGAAACTTCCGAAAGTCTGCGTTAACATATTCATGTTGTAGTTCTATTAGAATCGTGCACTTTTACCACTGCGCCGTTGGTGAAATACATCGCTATAGGTCTTTCGATTACTAAGATTCGATTGCAATATTTTTTCGACTAAGGTTTGATATGATGTTCTTATGTGCTAATGAGGTAGATCCCTTCTTCGTAATCTGTTAGAATCTGTTGTTATTGGCCATTCGGGTTTTTCAAATTTTATACTAAGAAAGGTTGCTTGTAGTTATTTCTACACCGGAGCTCAGTGTATATTTCGGAAATCGTGAAGTAAGGGCTATATCAAATCCTAGTACCTTATTCTCCATTTATTATAATTTCTCATCTTCTTCCTGTAGGTTGCAGCTCTTTTGACAAGAGCTGAGGATCTGCGTCAAACGGCATGGAGTGTCTACGAAGACACGGTCTGGAACGAACCTGGTACCTCACACTCCATATTAACAGAACCTCTCATCACCTCCGCCAATATTGACGGTTTTGGTGAACAGACCGTTTTCCGAATGGATGTAAGTTAACAGCGATTCGATTATTTTGAATTTAGTATACGCTATATTTTGTGAGTACTTTGTCACTTATTGCCGCTATCTTCAGTGACCCTTTTAGACCAGAATAAGGCAGAAAACCTATTACTCACTGAGGATCCCTTATTCCTCACTCTATTAGGAAATCACCCATTTATAAATTAATAAGGTATGACAATTGAATGACTACCTAGTTGGTCAATAATATAACATTTAAGTGTTATTAATACCGTCAGGAAGGAATAGTGATCGATAAATCTAATTCTCGGCTTCGAAAATACTCCATAGTATCTCATGTCATATTAGAATTAAGGTAAAATCGTTCTAATCAAGATAACATTTTGTTGGAAAATCGAATGCTTTTTTTCTCACCTACTGAGCTCTGCTAATGAAAATGTTAGCTAGCCCTGCCAATGTTAAGATGATGTCAGCTGCAAGACCGATCATCAATATTTAAACAACAATCCAATAAGTACTTGACTTCATGGAAAAGAATTCACTCTAACCCAGATGATGAAATGTGACTTTTTAATTTTGGAACGTGAAGCAGTAGTAAGTAAATACTGTACTACTCGAATCCAAAAATCACATGATGTTAGACTAGATTCAAATCTCCTCATTATCGCTCATTATACTTGTTTTTAACCATTTTTATTTGCTTCCCACAATGAAGAACTGAAAAATTATTGCATTACTCTGGGTATTATTATTCCTTTTTGCGGTTTTAGGCGATGCTGCACGCTCGGCCAAAGAGGATGTTTGATGATCTCGTGTATGGATTTGAATTCTCGCCCATTTGGAACTCTTCAATTTCCTCTGCTAGAGTATGTAGTGTATTAGCCACCTTAATCCAAATTCTACTTAAATTGGCTATCACTCTCTTCTTTCAGATTCTTCAAAAGTTTCCTCACGAAGAGCTCGACATTGTGCATACTATGTTGAAGGAAGCTCTTGGAGGTTTGATCAAACCCAGGTGATTCTTGGTTCAATATTCTAGGATTTATATTTTGTTAGTGTAGTTCTAATTCATCACTAATTGATGAGTATTTTTAGGGACTTCGTAATGATGCGGGCATGGGGAGCCAAAGATGAAATCTATTATGTTACCTCTTCTTCTGTGACACATCCGAAATGTCCACCTGTGAATGACTGTATTCGGTGAGAATTCACTCCCCATCTTTTATTATTTTATTATTGCATTTAAGAGAAGTTACAGTTTATTATCTTAGACGACTGCAGAGTCTAGCTGAGTTCTCATCCTTCTAATTTCCTTCGATCCTCACCATGCAATAAGATGGGGAAAAGGAGCGCTGGTAGGAGAGCTTTATTTGGGAATAGAGAGAAAGCTCAGGGAGGCAAGAAAGATTGTGGGTGCAGGGTTATGGATGTATCGCGAGTGCACAAGGGAGAGACTCTCATTCTTAGATTAAACTGAGACTGTCTGGAAATAGCCTATGGTATTTGAATGGAGTCTTGATGCACTTTGGGTAAGTCAATCGTATCGATCGATTGACTTGCCTAGTCGCGTATGAGTTGAGTTGCTATCCCAAATCATCTGTAAGCAAAACGAGAGAAAAATTAATCAGAAAAAAAACTTCAATTATTTTGGCCACTAAAACTGAATGCGCACGCACTGGTTTTATGGATATTTTTTATACATACCCATAAATGGAAGCGTTGCTGGCATTCATTCGTGATTTGCGTTAAGTGCTTATTGCTATTCAGTAAATAACTATTTCAAAGGTGCTCAGGTGGACGACTAATGAAATACCATTGATGTATGCTAGAGTAATCCATTAGTCCCAATTTAATTTAATCTTTTTGCAGGAAAGAAGAATTCTGGAGTTTCTATGATAAATCTACAGGTTGCATTTTATAAGTTTTAGTCAAGAGATGGCATCTGAACACGGGAAATAGCAAAATATTTCAGTAAGGGATGAAATGGCAGGTGGAGGATCGAGCAGAAGTATATCATTATGTCAAAATATCAGAGTCTGGGGTATTCAGAGCTCATTGATCAGATGGTCTAGTCGAATGATTGATCATGCCACTTCTCACAGCCATTAACTGTTAGCTGGGACTTCAAAAATAAAACATTTTGAATACGGTAGAGCTCATTAGAGTTTACTCAAGGTTAACTCCTGTAACATGCTTGTTTATGTAATCCTTGCCTCACTAAATATAAGCATTCGATGCCGAAAATGTCGCTTTATTTTTTGCTTTGTGTTGAAATTTCAAATTGTTTATGATTTAGGCAGTGACAATAAACATTGCATCGTTGTATAGTTATAGTCGACGCAAACTGTCAATGAAGACATAGGTCGGGTGGGGAGATGCATAACTCTCATTTGATTAACTTTATTATTTTTACCTGATTTTATCCTGAATGGAAATTAACCCTAGCTGTGCTGAAAATCGGTACGCTACAAAGTTATTAAGGAGGATGGCAGTAAGTTCGCTTAGTCTTATTTCAGTGCAAGTCTCACATTCAAGCGACAAAAAGGATTATTAAAGATGGCTAAGGTGTAGAGAGTTCACTCGTTAGCTACTGCATTTTGACTTCAAAAAACCGCCGGAAAATAAGATTGCAGGGTACAACATCAGGACGCGAAAACTATGTAGGAAAAATGGTTAAAAAGGAAAGAGATGCCTTTAGTTTGTTTAAGGTTTGTTTAAATGTGTATTTTATTTATCTAGAGCCGATCAACTGATCAATTCCTTCTTTCTACGGCCGAGTGGCAATCTCTGCCACCTCACAATCATCACCTGCTTTGACATTAAGGTAATTTGCCTTTCACATAAGATATACTACTAATATTTAAGTACGATGATATTTACATTTCAATACGCGTCTCATTTAGGGATGGCTCACAAGTAATGTGATATCGAGAGGCGCCAAGACTTCACTTAACAACCTCTACAAAGATCTCCAAAATCGTGCAATCACCTTGGATGCTAGTTTAGGAAGCGCTCAAGATGCCCTTCAATTATCGGTGCTTGAAGAGGCCTGCTAGCTAGATTATCCACTCTACTTCCCATTTTTTGTATATATTTCTTTTTTTATATATTCTGTTTGTCTATTCTTCTCTGCTTGTATGTCCACTATTTTTGAACGCTCCTCACCTCACACTTTGTTTTAATATGTAGGCGCAAGCTGTGCTTTCTGTAAATCTGATTTATGCAGCATAACTGTTGACTTGTGAAATAATGATGTTGAATTTGATGACTTTTGTCTTATCCTATAGGCTGCTTCTTTAACAGTGGTAAAATTTCTTAAAGTCGATTGCTCATTGTGCTCCACTAAGCTAAAGAATCAACCATCTTATCTCTGCTACGTTAAGATCAAGTTAGCTGCTCAATGGCATGTAAGATGAACAGATGAGTTGAAATGGCAATACTACTGATCAATACGTGCTGAATATCGTGGACAAGAATTTATTCAGTGATCCAGATGGCTAGTCAAATTTAAATTTTGGGAAGTGAGTTACACAATAGATAAATAGTGTACAATTCTGGTCCAACAATCAAATGAAGTAACTCTTTGATATCATGACTTTACTCTCAGCATCTTTTCGATCCCTCCCCTCCCTCTTATCTCTTATTCGACTTACTGTTAGTCAATAGTAGTTGCTTTCCTACAATGAAAATTTGTTAATTTTTTCCTTGCTTATTGATCAATTTAATATAGGAACATAAGTGGAAAACAGATTTTGAGTTTTTATGAAAAGTTAGATTTTTACTTGAGTGTTTGGTCGGAATTTCTTAAGCTGCTGGGGACTTAATTATAGGACATATAGCCCAGTTTTGCATGGTAGGTCTTGACGATCTGATCGCCCACCCGGGTATGTACTTTTGCAATCGTCTGTCTCCATCGATGTACTCTAGCGCGTCTACCAACACTGCAAATTTTGAAACGTCTAAGTATCTACATTGAGCATGACTCTTAATGTTATATTCTGATTGGTCATTATTACTCGACCAATCTATTTCACATTCAGTAATTTTTCAGCTTTCATAGTAGAAAATGCCATAAGCTAAAGAATAGGCATAGTAAAATGTTTATCAATACCTATAAATAAAATAATAGTCATGTAATTGAAGTCAATATTCTATACACTGAGGAATGATGTATTAATCTTTGGCCAAAAGAGGAGGGAGACTGGAAAGAGGGTTTTTTAGACGCCTTCGAAGGTGTTCTTTGAGGTTTCGCGGCTCTAACGGGAATCATTAACAGCAGTTAGTAAGATTCTTCGGCTTTTTCTTGCCGATTTTGATTCCGCTATTCTGACAGTCGCCCCGATATTTCATTGCCCTAGGAAAATGAAAATGGCTCAGTATTTAGCCGAACAAGAAGTCCTTTACTTAGCCGTCATGTTTGCTTAAATTGTGAAATTGCATTGATCAACTGTCAGGCAATATTAATAATGTCGGGAATTTTGGAGATCAGATATGCTATTTGATTTTTCGATGTGAGTTCGAAAGCATGAATTCACTTATAACAAGACCTTGAGTTAGACTTGAAAAAGGTTTTGTGCTCAATACTCACCAGTAGTTATTTTTTATTTAGTCATCGGATGAAGATTCTATGTTAGTGACAGCTCTCACACCTTTCTCATAATTTCAAATTGAGTTGGCTTTCGAACACTTCTACCAATATAAACAATCGATAACATAACTCCTCGGCGTTATATAGATACAAGATGTTCTTGATGCTTCTTCAAGTTGACATAGTTCTTTTTCTATGAATCTAAGTCGGACACCACTCGGGTAGGTACACTAGATTCAAGGTATCTTAATATTAAAGGTGAACTTTACAATTCAAACTATGAGTCTGGTGCTTAAATGTGCGTATTTATTCCTTAACGGCCGTATGATGACTTATTTTAAAGTGAACCACACTGTAGAATTTGTGATTTAATTTTTCACCCTGAGTTCAAATTCTTTAGCTATCTCCTCTCTGCCACGTTAAGATCATGTTAGGTGCTTAATGTGAAATCATTTTTCTTTCTCAATTTCTGGATGAAAAATGAATTAAAGTGGCAAGGCAGACCACCATAATTAAGCATTGAACATCGTGGCAAGAAGTACATCGTCGCCAAGTACTCCAGGAGATGAATCACGAAATTTGAATTTTGGAATATGAACTATCGATTGTGCAAACATTAAACAGCTGAAATCTAAAAATCAAATGAAGTGAAAGTGCTTGATACCTATACTTCACCCTCAATATCTTTTCCATCCTCTTACCTTTATCATTTACGAGACTCTCCGTTAATACATTTCAGCCTAAAATCTAACTTATTTGTGTAAATTTTTTCCCATTGATAGAACGCATGTATATTTGAATTATAAATCGATTTGGTACATCCCTAAATTCAAAGAGTACCTTCATATGATACAATGATGTGTGAGAGAGTATAGAGTCGTAAAGAAAATGGAAAAAGCTTCAACTTACCTCGCCAAGTTCACTACGACCTCATCTACATTTATGCTATTCAGTACACTGGTCTCCACGAACTCCGCATCGTAGACCTAAAATAAAAATATTAATTGTCACAACTTGTATAAAAGTGCATGTATTTTACTATATTCTGACTAGTCTACATGAAAATTAGTCACCTGTCATTATAAAACAATATATTATAAATGTTATGATTAAATTTAGCTGTAATGGTTGTAATTATTTACTCGAACTTGAGTTGAACAATTTCGACAACATGATAATTGGGGTGGATCTGAAAATATTAACTCTTGTTACGTGCGTCAGTGGTCAACGTGCCTGTCTGTCAAATCAGAGGTCACGAGGAAAATGCCCATTGGTGTACATCCAACGATGTGTCTTACCAACCTTCCTGGTTAATTCTTGTCAACACGAGGGTTGATAAAATTTGAGTTTCTCGTTAGAACAGCTTCAATCAACTGCTGCAAGCACTTCTTTTATTAGACTTTGAGAGGTTTAATTTCTAATACTGACAGAATCTTAAATTATCCTCATTATCTGTGATCTAATTAGTTAATTATCTCTTGATAGCAGAACTTTCACTATAATCATAGATCAAATGAAGCAAGGCTTCCCCTTTTTATTGAAAATGTGCTTCTGTAATGTAACACGTTTTAATAATGGGGATTGACTAGATCACGGATTATCCCAAGCCATAACTAATTATTGACTGATTAACAGTCGTTCTCAACCGTTTCTAGTTCAGTTAACAGCTTCAATGAGCACACATTTTGGCCTCTAAACACCACACACACTGGCTGACTCTGACTAATCACTCGGTGACATGGTCCCTTTACTAGGTCCACTTGCAAAAATTCAAGCTCGCTTCTAACTAATTCATGCCGTCATTTTAGGTCTTAACTTTACTGTCAGTTTACTTGTTTGCCTTCCTTCTTCCATTAATCTTTACTGGGACTATTAAACTGTTCTCATGCTTTTCGTGATTGAAAATTGCATTGCTATTGAGATTAATAATAAGGTTTTCATCTACTTTACCTTCGCAAGATTTTCTCCTTCCTTGGTGGAAATGAAGGCAGAAGAAGCAGGTTTCACAAAGTTTGAGGGACCGTCTCGCAAATCCGTTTTATTTCCTACCAACACTCGCGGCAAATAGGCATCTCCGCAACTCTCCTGTAATTATGTGGTGAAAATAGGGGAAAAAAATATTTTTAATCCTCCAGCACTTAAAGATTAAAGGAACAATACACAATAGATAATTAATTCTCCACCAACAGGTATAACCCAGGGAAATGAAAATTATCAAATTTCATTTAATTATTAAAAAAAGGAAATATTCACGAACTATTTCCAACTGAAGAAAGCGTTTTAATCTTATTACTGAGCAATAATGTACGAATTTTGCTATAATTTGGTTAATTTTACCTGACCTTTGAAAATTAATACCGTTTAACCTTACCTCTAGCATGTGGACCCACTCTCGAACTCCAATGAAGGAATCCCTATTGGATACGTCATACATAAGAATGGCACCATCGCACTTTCTGAAGTACTGTCTTGCAAGACTGTGGTATCTAGAAGAGTAGGAATTGTTCAAGTAATGAATTAATCAAAAGCACTGCTGAAGAAAATTATTTTGAAGGGTAAAACTAACTTTTCTTGTCCGGCTGTATCCCAGATTTCGATGGTATAGACGTTGCCGTCGATCATCATGTTTTTCGTTTTAAAATCCACACCTGAAAAGTTTGGATAACTTCTATTAATAAAAATGATTAAAAATTCCGGAAGTTTTAGCTCTTAAGTTGGGAGTCAGTTCGAATTTAACCTCTTGAATAGAAAGAACAAACAAGAGAAAATCTTAACGCGAAAAATTCCACGGTAAGACATTCAAATAGGCTTCTAGAAGCACGATTTTTAGAATGGAGCCATAATAAGGAAGATAGCAAGTTTTTTGGAAAGGATAAAACATTTTTGACAATTGAATGAACTTATAAAATTTTCTGAACAGCCATAAAAGGAACATTTTAATTTTTGTAATTTCATTGGTTAATAAAAGAAAGAGATTCCCATGCAGATTGAAAGTGATATCTATTGACTTAAGAAACAATGTTTCTGAACAATTGGTAGCCATTCGATACCTTGATATGGATATAAATATTTTTGCGGTGATAATGACACGTCGAGTATATATTAATAAAAGGGATTTCACTTTAAAGATTTGGGTCCTGATAAGTGAAGATTTCTCAAAAGCTCGTTAATACGAATTTCAAGTGCGAGTCAAAATGCGTACCATGAAGCCTGAGATGGATAAAAACTAATCGTAGTCAGCCCCAGTGCATGAATATATCATTATTGGGAAATAAAGAAAGGCGATTGGTCTGAAAGTTTGCTGACAGATAACTATCCTGAACTGAAGTCAAACAATCAGCTCAAAATAATGGATGGGGTGAAAAAAAACAATGTTGAGGTGTTTAACAATGAAAGGTCATCGCCGACTTGATGACTAGGGTCAGCTCACAGCTAAGATTCGCAGTGAACGCAAGTCAGCGCATTTTTTTGCACCATAATTTGGTCGATTCTCCGACTTTTCTAATATACAATTCCAACATGTACGGAAGATTTTTCTGGCACAGATCAAGATTATAGACTCATATAAAAGCAAAGTATGAAATATCACGCTTATTATTAATGAGGGATAGTTAAAGAAAGTAGAGTGTAGATATTAAGGAAGTTGAAGGTTGTTTGTTAGAATCAATAGAGATTTGAGCTTTCTTAAATACCACTAATTGTATCTAGTGTAATCTTACATAATCGTATAAATACTTTGTCATTTCTCTTCATTATCCTCATCTCATCGCATCCTCTGCATGCTCTCTTCATTCAGCTTTTGCGTTTTGTGGTGAATATTCATTAAAGTTAGAAGGGCGAAGGCTAGCAACAACTGTGGAAGAATCACCTCCGAAATGCTCACCAAAATTAATGTCGAACAAAATACTAATTTAATGTTTTATACGCAAAACTGCTCTTCGGTATAGTGAGAGCAATCATTCCGTTTCACTCCGCTCTGATCAAAGGACGTTGCAGGATGCCAGTTATCGCTTTTCACTCGAATCTACTTTGCCATGATTAGCTAATTTACGGTATTTTGAATGCATACTGGTTTTTAAAAACCTGATTCCCACGCTCTCTTTCGTTCTTCATTCTCCTTTCTCACTTCCTATTTCGAGTTTTCATCAATGTTCAATTACAACATCGACATTCCGACTTGGGAGAACTGGTTATCTATTGTTATCAGTTAGAAAATTGCAAGGATATAGTCTAACAAAACTGAGCTGTCGGCCTTTACATTCTCCCACATCGAGAGCTTAATCCTTCTTCAATTAGTTCAATCAAAAATGACTGAGTGAATACCCTAAGAGCAATTTCCAATATGCTCTTGAACGATGACGGTTGTAGCATTTTGACTCCAGCTGTCGGAACAGTATCTGAATCTGTTTAGATCTTAAAATGTATATAATCAGACTTTACTTTCGCTGAAAAATATATTTAAATTATTTAAAGGTGAGGGAAGCAAAGCCGCGTCTTAATTTGATTAGCTCGATCGTTATTATTTGAACATGATAAAGAATCTTATCAATGTTTCAACTTTTAATTGTATGAAGCACCTGAAATCAGTTACCAAAGGAGCACCAAGTGATAAAGAGGAGGGGATCAAGACTATTCTGAGAGCAATTTGAAGGTATCAAAGAGTCTTAAGTCATTTGATTTTTGGATAGGGTTTGTACAATATTTACTAAATAGGTTGACCACGTTCCAAACTTCAGGTTTCGTGATTCGTCTCCTTTATTGCAGCAAATGCTTGTCCACGAAATTCAATGCTTATTAACCAGTTTTTAATTAAATTTCGGTCTTGCTACCTCAATTAATTGCTTTCTTACTATGATAGAGGACTCATAACGAACTTACATAATACTGAGCAGCTTACGGCCTTGACGTAGCAGAGGTGAGATAGCTGCATATTTTAAATTAACAGAGCATCGCAAGCTAAGGTGAATCTGTGGTGAGTAGCATATTCCCTTGGATATGATTATATAATCTTAATATGAAAAATTGCATGGAGCAAGTAAATAAGTGCCCTTTTAATTGTGCACATTGAATCTAGTCACAAGGATAGTTCACAATGGTGGTAATTTGAAAATTTAGGATAATTGTTAGGATTCAGCAACTATACTTTCTCATATAAGAGCATACTTAAAAATCTTAATGCATTTTCATTATTTCAATAGCTTACCGACGGTAGCACGGGCATTGTAATAGAAGTCACCGGTACAAAATCGATACATGAAGCAGGTTTTTCCGACGGAGGATTCGCCCACCATCACAACCCGAAAAATGCGATCTGGCACCTGTAGCCCGTCCAAATTCGACCAATTTGTCATACTTGTCACCTCTGGATCGAGATTGGGTCTCTATTGCGCATTTACCGAAAAGATTGCAAGATAAAACACCTTGGGAAGGATGCCTATTATGGGTATTTGATGACTGTTCTAGGTTAATATTGGTTTTATTCATGGTTATGTTTTGGAATGTTGCCAATGCAGTCGCCATAACGGTATTTAAGCGAATTAGTATTCAGTGTATCCCTATAGCGTAACACAGTATTATTAGACAATGTCCGGGTTAAGTGAATATTTTTGACACTAAGTGGCCATCTAATTACATTATCCTTGATTCGTACATTTTCAATGGTATTGGTCTATTGTCTCCTTTTTCACGGACCTTTAGGATGCCATTTCAAACAGATGGGCACAGTACATTTCAGATAAACGTTCTTACTTGGCTAGCGCACCTTAGCCAATAGAATGCATGCGGTCACTCCTAAATCCGAGAATGACTTGTCAAATGTGGACACCATTTCATTGAATATTTTTTATTTAATATTTTAATATCACAGAGCGAACATCTTAAATTATCACCTGATATTGCGAATTATTCCATATTAAGTGAGAAATTTAATGAAAATTCGTAACTGTATTATCAATCGAGACACCTAGTTAAAAAGGGTTTTCCAACAAATAGTTATAAAAAGTACGTTTCTCAAAAGTTAAGCTAAGTTACTCATCAAAGTAAAAACTGAGAATTCACATGCCTACGAAGACCACATCTTAAGAGTGTGTGTACTGATTTTCTAAAATAAAAAGGATTTATTGATCCAAGGTATTATATGTACCGTAGATCTCTCATTTCTCGAGTTTATTGTTAAAAGCATTCTTAATAGCCATAAATTCAAGTTAACATCTCAAATATCGATGTCTTCGCAATCCAATTCAGCAATCTCCACTATAAGTTGTGTTTCTGCTAATCGCATCTATCTGCTCTTTGCTGTAAGTGATAGAAATAAGTCGAAGTGACATGTTCAACCGTGGAATTAAATCGACCAGCCAACAAGCCCTGAATATCGAGAACGCAGTAACTAGCGGAGATCCTCTTTATTAACGTCATGAGCGACAATTTGAAAGTGATTCCCTGACAGTTAGGACAGCTTCCCTCGTTACATGTTACATGAGCACTTACGTTCAGGGAGTAAACCTCTACCTCCGATAACACTTAAATAATAGGATTTTTTATTAAAAAATATCCCATAAATGCTTGCATTTTACTTTTTCCTTATCCTATAAGATAGTTTTCTTTGAATAGCTTTTTAAACCAAATCATAACATTGATGAGGATATTAAATGGATACAAACCTACATCACTGTTCGATCCAGACCATTGACCGCTATCTATATAAGCCGAAAGAATATCTGAAAATGGTGAGTAGATAGATTATCGATTATTACTTAAATATAAGAAAGGACGTACCTCGTTGCCATGGCAACGTTTGAAGATCCTGTTTATAGAAAAAAATCAATAGTACCATTTGGTTTAGACCCAATTTAGTAAAATAATTATTCCATTTTGTACTTACTGGGGCCCTTTCAAGAAAATCACCCTGAAGATAAGCATGCTTTCCCTGAACATCACGAAGTGCGTCTCTGCAAATATTATTTTAAAATGCTTTAATAATCAAAAGTTATTTCATTCCTGATTCAAAACAAATATTAAATTCTTACTTGAGTTTTTGAATTTGAGTATAGAGAAGATCTTTTTCCTCAATGATTGTAGAAGCTCGCACTTTCTCACTTAAATAAAGAAATAAAATTGTATTTCTCTTTGTAAAATGGATATCATGTTTCCCAAAAGAGAAATTCGAGTTTCGAGTAATTTTAATGCTTTAACTTAAACAAATCCATGCTTGACCTACATGTGTAATTGAGATGACTGTGTTTCAACTGTCGCTCGTAATTGAGTCAGCTCTGCTTCACTTTCCCTGAGATGCTTTTGAGCCTCCTTCAGCTTCTTTCGCAGTTCCTCAGCCTCTCTTTGAAGCTCTTTCTCGGTATTAATATATTCCTCCTCGACAGAATCCTGTTTTACATTCTTCCAAGCCATCTTGAAGACACCTTCATCTCCTGGTGTAACATTTCCTGAGCGATTACCGGCTATAGTTGATCGCCTCCGATGATTATTTTGAACTTGCTATAAGGAGTATGACCTGTGTATTAAGGCACGTTATAAACGTACAGATTAAACAATCAACTAGCTTACTTCTTGTAATTCTTTTACAGTCTCCCTGTATTGTTCCGTTTCAATTTCCTTCCGCTTTAATTTCACCAAGAATTCAGCCTCATATTTCTTACTAAGCTGAAATGAAATGGAATATATTAGTTCAACAACGTGCAAATCGTGTAACAATAAAAATATTATCATTTTATGAATCCATAGACCACTTGAAATTTGAATACAGTAGAGAAAAAAGCTGCCAGTGACAAGATTTTCTTTATTTCAATTTCAACTCAGTTGAGTTTCCTAATCCATTTGGAATCGTCTGAAATATGTTATTCAAACTTATTACTTCCCATAAGAGCATTATGTCATTAACCAAAAGATTGTTCTGAAAGTTAAAGTACACTCGTGTGCATCTCACTAAACCTTCTTAGCTTTTGTATAGATCAAAAAATCTTATGGTAATGGAAGCACCACCGTAAAAGTATAATTTCATGATATTTTTGCTTTATTTGCATTGTGATCCCATATTCTTTAGCCCGTTTAATATGAAGAATTCCTTATTTCTGACTATGAATCTGCTATAATCGGATATCTCAATTGCTTTTTGGTTCGGAAAGTTCTCTGATGGCGTGCGCGTCCACAAAATTGAAGGTCAAGGGTTTGTTAACCACTAGCCAGTGAAACATGCCGGCCAAGAGGTGAGTGGCGGAATGCGAGTTTAGCATCAGCGACTCTAAATCCAACTCTTGTACCTATAAAATGAGTGGTGAAAAATTCCTCCTCTCAGAGAACTTGGAAAACATTCTCAAACGCTGGTTGGCAACTGTGAGTGTTACAGGATACCACGATGAGCCGGGGTGATGACGTAAATTTAAACAATTATCTGTTTTCTAAAGGTACTCTTCTATAATGAAAATTGGCTAATAAAGAAGATAACGCTTTCCTTAAAACTTCGCATTTAATAAAATGTGGTACTCAATCATAAGGTAATAAAATTTAAACTGCTAAATATTGTGGTAAACGTAAATAAAAAGCCATCTTAAATTAAATATTTAGACAATCAAAATGTTTGTAGTCATGGAAATGTTTCATATTCATCCTTTATTGTGTTTACGTAGCCGGCCTAGTAAATAATAAAACATTTTAATAAATAAATTATCTGAATTCGCCTTTTTATTGAATGCACTTCGTGTCTACATGAAGAAAGAAAACGAAAACGGTTATTTATGTCTTCTTACTCATGGTTATTCCCACGAAAATCAAATAACGAAAAGTTGCCTCTTTATAAAACATATTTCGTGTTTTCACGATGGAGAAACGAAAACTCACTTCTTTTCTTAATTTCTCCTCGACCATTTGTATCTGAGCATCTAACTCCTCTTCCAATCTTCGCATATCCTCCTTTCTGGCCTGCTTTTCTCTAAATATAAAAAAATTTCAGTCAATCTTAACGTAAACATGGTTCTTAAGTCGTATTTTCTTAAATGAGCTGAGAATCGCGGCCACTTCTATGCTATTTAGCCAATGGGAATAGTCGTAATGACCAATTGTAACGTGTCCGCGTGGGAAAAACAGCCAATTGGATAATCTTGGTACTTACAAAGGTCTTATGTTTCTGTGTTCTCATTACGTAATACGTAATCATTAATAATCTGATCATTTTCAATATGAGAAAATAAGTGCATATGCGAACTTATGCGAACTTGGGAACAAAATAGCAGAATCACTAGAATCAACTTAAAAGACTACCATTCATACCTTTGATAGCTTTGCTCCAGATCATCATTTTCGTACTTTTTGAGCATAATATCCTCTTTGAAGGACTCGAGAAGATGATTGAAGGAGGCAGCTAGTTCCGGGTAGGATTCGCTGATGGTTTTATTCAACTTATGAGCTTCCATTAAACTGAAAATCAAATGACATTGAAAATTAGATTTCATTCCTTATTTTCCCATCACTTTTTTTAAATGCATTAATACATTAACTTTTTCTGCACTATTTGAGAGTATTGCCAGATGCGATTATATCTTCCAGCCCTTATTTTAAATCACTCCGTTTGTGTTCTATTAATCAACACTTAATCCGTACCGATGTTACTTGCCACGGATACTTTGTTTTAGCTTATTAGCTTTAACCTCTGAACATACGATTTACCTTTATATTTAGCTCAGAGAGTCTAGGTCATTCAAATGATAAATATCGGAGCACTATCTCACATAATCTAAACCAGATAAGTCTTGTCTTTTCATATTTACGCTATAATTATATGCCATACTCATGATGGTTCTCAACTTAATAAACCATTTCTTCTTCTGGTTTTTTGCATCCTCTAGATAACTTCCTTCCGTTTAGACAGTCACTATGGATCTTATGTTGGAACTATGGTAAAATGGCCTCGTAGACACATCCCATCCTTTTACGTATTGGAATAAGTGTTTAGTGGCTCTTTGAACATTTAAATCTAAATACTTTTGGCACTGGTAATCAAAGCAACAATTAGCAAGAGGCACAATATTGTGAATTTCCCAGTAAGCAGTTTTCCAGTTTAAGCTGGAAGAACGGCAATACGTCAATTGCAAAATTGCTCTCCTTAAACAACCGCTGTAAGTGTTTCGCTGCACCTGTCTATTCGATCTCCCAAAAGAGGGAATAGAATTCCATCACATCAATGTATTTTCTGGACAACTACGACAAGACCGTACCAACACTAGAGCAATCTTGACAGTATATTTAACCCTTTTGAAGTTAACTTACGATGTTGAAGATTTTGTGGCCCTAAACTTTCTTGTTAACCAAGGTAGTCATGGATGGTTTTTTTATAAATAGCCGTTTTATGATGTAACATGACAGCGAATAATAATGAAATACAAATAAGTTTTTTGGGATTCTTTATAGTTATTGTTACACAGCGTGGAAAGCCCTTTAGAAAGTCTTCTTGTTAAAGGCACCATAAGTTAAGTGTTACATCACCTCCAAAGTCTAATAAGTTCAAAACGAGTCAATCAAACCGGAGTTGTCAACGTACGAGGTATGTCATTATGGTAGATTAACGATAAACAGTTTTAGCAATGCATGAAGAGTAGCGTTAAAATCTTTCTTATCTGTTTTATAATTAATGAGAATTGAGTATTGACATGCTTAAGGAGTCAGGAAGGTTTATTGAGGCACTAATAGCAACTAAAAACATTTTATATTCAAATGCCGTGTCTTTAAACCTCAGTTTCATCTCTCCGTAGTAAAAACACCATGGAAACCCATTTACTTTATCCCATTGTACGATATCAACATTAAAAGGTTCTGTTATTCCGATCACACTGAGTAAATAAAACCACAAGCTGAAATTTGATCCTCATATAAACCAGACCATTGATTAATCAATAAGCTCTTTAAATTTGTTATTTAATTTTGTAAATCCAATCGATCTGAAACTATTTGATACTCGAAAGTCCTAGTCCTCATTCAAACAAAATAAAGGAACACAACAAGCGCTAAGTTAAACCAAAATTTTAATCTCACATTGATATGGTAACGACAGCAAATACTGCATAGTTTGATAAATGATAATGGGCTTTAGAACAGAGGGAGAAACTAAACTCGATTTACTACCAATCAAATTTGAAAGAAATGTTTTAATTTTATCGCCACATTAAAATTGTCAGGAGTTTTCTCTCATAGCTGATGAGAGGCACTCAACAGAAGATGTCAATGTCGTGACAACCGCAAGATGAATCAACTTTAACATAGTTTGTGGGAAAACCGCAAAACAAAACATAAGGTATGAGTCATTAAAGAAAAAACCCCTCCAATCAAATCATTATCACATGATCATGGAGGGTAGCTCAGTCACAATCTCATTAAAATAATCCTAATTAATGGCCGAAAATTTTACCATTCCAAGTGTTTATTACAAAATTCCCAAAAAATAAACTGCCAAAATAAAATTAAATTCCGTTTTCAATAAATATGAAATCTGCTTATTAAATATCGATTTTTATTAGAGTGATCATGACTCACCTCTTGCCGAACTCTTTATCTGTTTCCGTGGGGCGTGACTCATAGAAGCTGCCTAGGCGGTTTGCTGGAAATCCATTTGATTGCGCCATTTTGGGTTCTGAAAAACGACCTAGGTCGACAGGTCTTCCCGTCCCCACGACTACGTCGTTATCGTCAATATCTGAACTAACAGACTGTTGCCATTCGCTCAGACTTTGTAGCAAATCATCGATTCGGACCAAACCATCGCGATCTGAGTCTAATTTATCAAAGACAGCTGCGGCACTTTCTTGTGGCAAGTTGATTGTCGCACTGGCGCAGAGATGAAGCCATCTATCACGATCAAAACTTCCTGTTCCATTGGTGTCATAGCTTTTGAGGAAATCTTGAAGCTCCTGTCTTGTCTGCGTCGTCATGATCTGTTGATATCTAATGAGTAGCAGTAGCAGATAAGCGTAATAGAGATCTTGCCACTTTGTATGTGGTTTTAAATTAGAAGAACTGCCTTGCACTCTATCACAAGCATGCTCGCTGCTGAGTTGTGATTGGTTAATGTCATCTCTTACACACTCAGTCATTTTCCGAATGTGCTCTTTTTTTTAGTATGACTGTTGGCATACATAGGAAAAACATTAGTGGAGCAAAAGCTCCCATTAATCTACTCGTATTTTAGTGAAAATTTAAGACAAAAAAAGATACAAAATATTATTCCTGACTAAGTGGGAATGAAAATCAATAAACGAGCATTTTCCATATTTGATTGGATAAAACGATGACGTGGATTTGAGCAAATCATTGGAGGATACGCTTGTAATGCGGAGATAGTTGAAAAAATTGATGAAATGTCCTTAATTAATGCTGTACTCGATAATTTGATAAAGCATTTAGTTCAATCCGTTTAAAATAACCCGATCAAGCTATCAATTATACTTTAATGAACCTGCAACTATTTATTAATTCATTGACTCGCAAATCTAACATTTGGTTTAAATTTTACCGAAGAAAAGTTTCGAGATGTTTGGAGTAGATTGAAAACGATATTGAGATTCAAGCAACATAAATAAAATTTTGAGGAAACATCGTTAAGAAATCTAACAACCTGGTAATAATTTGTATTGCCTCAGACTGCAAATTAAGATGCTCGTATTATTACTTTATGTGATGTGGGGTATATAGAGGCCAACAGTCATTAAAGGAGAACAGAATCATACGCCTGAGTCAAAGAATTTCGATAGCGGAGGTTGGATTTTTCTTCTGAGTTGAAAATATTTTTACTCAATGTGTTTTAGCAGCAGAATACAATAGGAAAACTTTCTGTCTGATTTGCTAGTCTAGACGCCTATAACTTCACAAGTCCATTAGCGAAAGTGTTGACAGCACTTTTTGGGTAAAGGGGAGGCATCCTGAACCTAGTCTCCTGAGAAATTTGCATTTCCTATTAAGCAGAACTTGTAGCGGATGCCACATCAATAAGTCTTTTTGCTACACCTAAGTAATCCTTCTAAGCAGTCCTGGTAGCCTCTAGCAGAGTCCTCTATTATCAATTCACTCCCGAATTAGCTAGGCTATGCCCAAAGTAGCGACAACAAGTAATACATTGTGTGGAGAGGGTTTATTGCTCACTTCTATGTCTGTGAGCCGTTGTCAAAAGCTTAGTCATTAAATACAAAACCAGGCTAGGCTACAAGGATCTTGATTGCTGATTTGTTGAGGAGGTCTCCACACACACGTCCGCGCTCGTTCTCTACGGGACCGGTTACATGTCCGCACTTTCCAGAAGTTCTAGCGCACGTGATTCAGTCAGCCTTGTTAGCATTGTGAACTCCACAAAGTGACCACTATGATTGCTCTGATGACCACCAATTTCGTGACCTCGGATTTTGCAGACGAGCATTTTGACTACTGCGCCACCGGCGAACTTATAATCAATAATCATCACTTATCAATATGTCTTACCCTAATGGTGGCTAAAAATGAGGAGTGTGCTACCATCACACCGATAAGGCATGCTTTCAGAAACTTAATACTCAGCGTTCTTAGACCAAATTACGCTGATATGTGTGTTTTCGTCTCTGCTCTAGAATGACGAAAAATTAGCCATCTATGGAGATAATAAAAATGCTTCAGGAGATGCTTCTTGATAAATTTACTATAGAAAATGATTACTAGACTGTTCCTAGTATTTTAAAGGTATTTTTTTCTCCAATCTTGAATATACTTTTTAATTCACTTCTTTACTCATATTGACTGAAGCATATGCTAATATTATTTTGAATATTTGTCTGTATTATTGATCTAATTGTAAAGACACATAGATTTTTAGCCTAGTTGATTGAGTGGCGTCGACTTGTACATGACTGTCTACCCCTTTCGTCAAGAAAGTTTCGTTTGTCTCTCTAATCAGTTGTCATTGGCACAGTACTATATGATATAACCTAGCGAAGGCGTATACTCCCTGAGGTTTACTGGGGTTTTGTACAAACGTGCATACTCTGTAGATGTAATTAAGGGACTACGGTTTCCATTAGATGGATCAGCGGATTTGGATCAGCAGAATCAACAATATAACTATTCAGATCATGTGAGCGGCTTTACTACTGTCGGTATACAGGAATAATTAGCATAAAATCAGAACGAAATGGATGTATTGGGATACAATGGCATTATTATCGTTATTTTTTCGAACAAATGGACGCATCTCTTTGCGGACTTATATGAAAGGAAGGGGCAGAAAATTTTGGTCCATAGAGCCCAGAATTTACCCTCATTCATTACTCAGCTCAATTCACTTTAGTCTAAATGACATTGTCAGTACTAGCTGCAGGTTGAAATTAATTTGCATTTGTGCGACCACGCGTTTTGCAAATCAGTTCTAATTTGTTTGACAGCGTAGCTCCAAAGCTACACAAGTCTGAAAGATTTTGGTAGTAGCACCGATCCCACTTTCATAGATGAGGAGCTGTGGATCGAGAAGAAAAAATAGGAGATTAAAAAAGCACGAAATCTTAAGAAATCCATTAAATGTGTCAAAGTAATCGCATTATTTATTAAGATCTATTCTATTGTCAACCCAATTATCACCAAATCTATCAAATTACTACAAAAAATCACACCTGAGCATACATCAAACTACTCCCTTGTGTGATTAACTTCATTTTTAATAAAAAAGAAAGAAATTAATCGCTGATGCACATACAGAGTCATATGTCGTGGGAAAAATTTTATTATTTTACTAAAATGAGACCAAAATCCCCTATTTAATTATTTTATGAATTATTATTATTGATGGAACACGGATTAATTCCAGTTTACCTCACAATGTCACTTTTCTGGGAGTCACTAACCGATGCCAGATATGAACTGAAATTAAAATATTACTTAAAAGATAACAGTAATCTCAGTTAATGAAAATTTGACATAGCGGAAGTAGCGCAGGCCTCAGTCAACTGAATATGTGACATTTAAAGGTCGGTAATTTTAAACTCGAGTTAATGCGTCCTAAATCAGACATAAATTCAACTACACATTTATTCTCAACATCACTTATGTAAATATTTATTGATCATTTTTATGTAGTATTAATTAAGCATACTTGCAGGAAAGTAATTGATTAATTGATTATTCAAACGTGTTTGTATTAGTATTTTGAAGAGGATTCTCAGCTAGTCTGTTAGGTACAAATTTTTCCCAAAGTAGAGAGGAAACAAATGAAAAACATGTAAACTGTGAAAAAGATCTATTTCATCTGTTAATTTTAATTAAATTTTATGTACACGCTGATTACAGATACCTTATCGTTAATGCTACGAAATCTCTTGCCATTGATTGGTCCCAGAGTTCTGTGTGAGAGCCAAGCAAACTTGGGGAGCGGTGATACACCACACTTGCGTCCTCGTTTGTTCTAGAGAGAACGGACGCTACGTACTTTGTCGGAGAATAAAGTCAAGTAAATATATAAATCGCTCGAAAACAAATTTCAGAGGACTCAAGAAAGAGGCAGAGTTTTATCATTTTCATTTCACCACCATTGTAGGGCTTGTAATTTTCTCATTTATACCAAATATCAATTATGTTAAAATAGTTGAGCATGAGTATTAACAAAAAAATTCACAGCTGGATTATTATTACGAAATAATAATTTGACTGACGAATCACATATAATGTTGTAATGTATTGAACCTGATCCACCTACACCATTTTTTGGAATGAAGCAAATGTAAAACTATTCGTTCCAAATTAACCCGCTGCGGTTCTGATCATTTACTACTTAAGCGTAATTAGTAGCTGTGTGATTCCGATTTGGGGTGATATACGTTATGTATACCTGTATTTCCAAAAACATGACGAGAATTAACCAATTATTCCCAGTTTATATGAATTATTTTAATTATCAATTGCTCGACATTAAAATCCGATTGATTAATCTCCACAAATTTCAATTAACCTCAAGTAAATCGATCAGTTTTTTATCAAGAGTGAACGGTATAATCTGAAGACTGGTAAATTAATCAGGTGTTAATTAAACCAGCCCATTAAATCACCTACTTTAATCCAAAAATAAACACAAGCGATGACACCCCAACAAAACCACGAATTCAAAAAAGTGGACTTTTATTATTTTTATAAACGTTTTAAACAATGAA
This sequence comes from Hymenolepis diminuta, assembly GCA_900708905.1. Classification (NCBI taxonomy): domain Eukaryota; kingdom Metazoa; phylum Platyhelminthes; class Cestoda; order Cyclophyllidea; family Hymenolepididae; genus Hymenolepis; species Hymenolepis diminuta. Next base: position 886,740 of record CAADRB010000003.1, read on the forward strand.
GAGTGAAAAATATCTGCTTATTGATGTCGAATAATAATACAAATCAGATTTATATTCTTGTTGATCCGGTATTAACAAACACTAGCCATCCGATGAAGAAGTAGAAAATACAGAGCGGATAAACCACGAGAACAACGCGATTGGGTCTTGAGTTGGGTGCCAAAAATGTCGACGCAGAAAAGAGAGAATAACCGAGACCGACAAAGACCAAAGTGAGACGAATAAATAGAACCCAAGTACTGGCTGAAGTGAATAGCTTGATGATAACATTAACAACTAGGCCGGTAACCAAGGGAAGAATGCAGTAACCAAGAACGCAAACAGTTTGACAAAAAGATCTAAACAAAAAGGAATAATAATGAGTCATTCCAGGTGAAAGGAAGAATGCAAGAGGACAAAATACTCACAGGTTGCCTCCAAGAAGTTTGGTGTTGATGGAAACGGTTAAAACCCCGAACCAAAATACAGTAAATACTTGAGCAAACTGTGGTGCTCCAGCATCTTCTTTCTGTCCATGACTAAGTTGTAGAACCCTGTAAAACGAAACATATTAATGATTGCTTGTGCAACAGTTGATCAAAGAAACAACCAGTGATATTTCACATCGAAAGGTAACTCGATAACAAGCGTCGTTATAATACAATCTCGAAATGTTCTGACATCCATTATTGATGCGCAAAATCAAAAATCATCAAGAGCGATGTTTCTTACTTTTACGGTTATTCATATAGCAACGACTGCTCGTTCGAACCTCGTTTTCGGTACAAGCAATCAATAAATATGTATCACTTATTAAAGATAGGTAAATCTAGAGAGGTATGACAATTCGCCTCATAAAGTTTAATTGCGATAAAATACCCTGACATCGAATCCAACTTAAAGTAACTTAACCGACCGGCACGAGATTTCCATAATTTCGTGACATTATCTCTGAATTATAAATTAGAATATATTGATAAAGTGTTTAGTGCAAAAATTATTTTATACAATAAAATATTCCACCTATTATATATTACTTCGGTCATTTAAATAACCAAAATATTTAATTAAAGAGACCTCACATAACAAAAAATTGAAAAGCTTAAGCAAAAATAAGGTATCAAATAGAGATAGGAAAGATATTTTAACGCGGAAACGTAAAGAACGGAATGATAGAGAGAATAAAATAAATCCCAACAATAGAAATAAAATTGATTAACACATATAGTATCTTAAACTCAACTAAGATACTCTTAGTTTTTGGAAAAAATCATTTCAAATTGGTAACTTACAGTGCAAGGATGATAAATATGAAGAAAGGTCCCCAAAGGTCCCCTAGGATAATTGGCATAAGAAAAAATACAACACCTACAATCACTGAGAAGCTCATGGCCTCGTCGTGGGAACATGACGTGTGCAATTTTTCGCCCAACAGATTTAACATCTCTTAACTGAGATATAATATGGAAAAATGGATAATTACAATTGTCTTCTTGATGGGTTCATCAAGTGTTCCTCTCAAAGTAGATTGAGCTGTAGGGATTTCAATGTTGCCCTCTAGGCTAATAGATTGCAAATTCTTTAAATAGGCCTTAAGTATAAACTTACTGGATCCGTATTATGAAATGTTACGTCATTATCAGAAAATCCAACGTTAGTATATGCCATCGCTCTCAACAGATATATGACATATAAAATAACCTTAGTCTGACCAATAAGTAGTCAGTAATTCTGTAAAAAGCAAGCAGTTCCCAACTAATCGAATATATAAAAAATGAATACACAATTATTATAAATTAATTATATTAGATTTTCTTTGATTTAAATAAATCTTTTTTAATAAATCTCAACATGAACTACGAAAAGAAACTTTGAATGAATAAGCAATCCTGAAATAAATCAGCATTACTAATAATTTTAGCAAGTTGGAACATTAACTTCAAAATTTTTATTTTCACAATTTTTAGAGAAATGTAGGCTAACTAGAGTGCTGAAAATTCATTCAAATCTTAAATAATAATATAAGTTAATAAGATATCCCGGGCGACTTGTGCTGCATTTACATGATAATATTAACTATTTCTGCTCATTTTCCTCATAACTACTTGTACAAATTTCGACAATTCTCCTATATCCGATACACATTACTCGTGGAAATGTTAACATTTTCCTTAAGACCACGAACTAGTAATTCACACTTAACTATGCATTCTAAAGTCGTACTTTATTTCATATTCAGACTCTTTTAACTATTTTTTCTTCGTATTTCATCATCACCAGCCTGAGTAAAGCATGCAAATTACTTCGGTGTTATTGATTAAATTATCAGGATTAGAACTTTTAAATCTAAACTTTAATGAAACAAGATTAACAAAGAATACTTACTCGATTATAGGTGACTGTTCTTATTTGGCACAAGAATTGAAAGCAAATGAAAATTCCCATTCGTCATACATTTTTTGCCTTTATATTGAACATAAATTTCGCCACTGCAAAATATCTAAAAGTCAATCCATCATGACTATAGCTGATTTCATGCTATATTAAACACATTATATTATTTACATAATTATCCTGTATTATATATAATATTCATGTCATTGTCTCTCCTCTTGCAATACATGTTCGTATTTATTTCTCCTTCCTGTTTTATATGAGCGATTACCCCGGTTTCCCATATGCTCTCCCTCTTCACCACCTACCTCCATTTAGAGAACCAAATCCCCTCAATGACACTGGCTCCGTTGTTTTTCATATTAAAGTACACGTTTAACCACTTCCCGATAACTACTTTGATACAAATTTCCCAGAAAGGTCAAAACACTGACCGAAAAACCAAAACTTTCATTTATAAAAAATATTGTAACCTCAGATAATCTCTACAGTTATTGATCAAAGGGCCTTAACACTCGGATTTCCTTAATCAAATCTCCTGGTTTATCTGGAGGACAGAATGCGACTTCACGAGCACAGGCATCAACTTCAAACATCGCTGTCTCCAGTTGTTCCAGCACCATCTCATCTTTCTCAATCATCGATCGATCTCTCAATAGACGATGGGTGTCTCTGACAATTTCCGCAGGCAAACGGGCAAGTTGATCACGTCGAGAAGTGGCCGGACCAGAACGGAACAAACCTCCTGCCAAATAAGCTGCTGATTTTCGAACAAGGGCTGAAACATCATGCTTTAAGCAGTGCTCCATTACATTATAAATCTGAAACAGAATAGAGGTAATCATTTAGAGTCATAGTTGTGTATAATTCAAGGACAGAGGTGCTCGCTTACCTCATAGATGACAGACTGGATGGATTCCCCAAGGAGTTGACATATTTCGGCAAGATTTGAAAGACTAGCTGCGCGAATGAACTCCGAATCATCTTTAGAAGCCGTGAGAAGTCCAGCGACAACAGCATCTCGGTATTTTGGAGCGATTTCACCTAGAGTTAAATAAAGTACCATAGGTTTAGACAGCTACCATGCAATGGTATTCAAAGTATTTTAAAAATAACAGTAACCCCAGTGACCCTATGCAAGGTTAACAAATGGAAAGACAACAGATACAGTCAAACAAATAAACTGAGAAGAAAGTTGAAGGAGATGGATTTGAGAAAATAAAACATTGATGAAAAGACAATATTGAACATATAGAAATATTTAGCCAGAGGCGTAAAAATGCATTATAAAACTGGAAAACAAATCTTAAATATCAGACGGGTAGGTGAACGACCGTAAACAGTTTAAATCCATAGAATCTAAAATTACTTGGTCCTACAAATCGATTGTAAATAATAGAAATCACCTACCCAGCTCACGCAGTACTCGAACAATGGCTTCACCAATTTTGAGTCGAAATTCGACAATGTCAGATTTGTTAACAAATCGTTCAAGAAGAAAAGGAAGAAGGCGATCTGTACATGCATTTCCAATGGCTGAGAGACCTCGAATTGCATTCAAGTATATATAACTGTCCTCGTGGTTCGTGTACTCCACAAGTGTCTACAAATTTTTACAAAGCTCAGAAAACTACTTATTATAATTTAAGTAGGTATCAAGGAGCGTCCAACCCACTTTGTAGATCTCACTCTCAAACCCGATAATGCAAGAATCCTTAGATTCCAATAACCGACTCAGTTCAATTAGAGCATGACCTTTAACAGGAATAAAGGGATCACTCAGCAGATTGAAGATTTCGGTCAACTGAGGAGGTATCTCAGATTTTGGTTTTGATGGAGCGACCGGATGATCATCTGCTGAAGTAGTCGAAGATAACTCTTCAATTAGACGTTTCTTCGGAGAAGCTGCAGGATTTGAATTTTGAGGGGGTGGAATTGAGAAAGCACCACGTGTACAGAGTGCAATTCGGATCTGTTGAGCTAATTCAGCCGATGCACTAGTCTCTGGGAAAATGGACTCAACCCGTTGCAATAGAGGAACTAGTTCACCAAAGTGATTACGCGCTTCGCTTGACACTTTATCTCCCTTCTACCAAAGGGTAAAAAGAACGCATTAAACACTAAAAATGGGGACAGCAGGATTTTTATGTCTCGACAGATTACCTCCATGTAATTAACAAAGAAGGCTAATATCCCAAGAACGAGATTAAGTGATTCTTCTGTCATTTTGAGTATCTCTTTCTCCGTTACTATATCAATCACTGCGCAAAGTCGTGACAGAGTTAACTAAAATAGGAAACAAGGACTCGTAATCAATGAAAGAACACTTATTTATGAAATATAAACACACATGAGACGATTTTACCGACATAAGTTGGGCAGCTAGAGCAGGTTCAGACGGCCAGAGAATTGACGGATCTAGACGTTCAAGCATGGAGGATGCAAGAAAACAAGCAGTCAGGGAGATCGATAAGTCCTGATGTGCTCTCTCATTATCGAAATTAGTTGGCTGAATACCGATCTGAATATTCAAATTCTCCTCATTGATATCACCCATAACCCCTGCGTTAATGTCGGAAATAAGACTGAGGAGTAGCTTTGCAGCAAGATTGGCTCGTTTCTCTGAATCTTCGTCTTGGTTCCCCTTTGTCCAAGTATTAAGCAATCGCTCTGCTTTTTCTTCCGACTTTTGTTCCTCATCTATCTCTTCTGATTTGTCCCCAACTATACTCTCGTTTACCCTTGGCGCAAGTAGTTCCATTAGAGTAGAAATTTTAGCGGAAATCATTTCAAGGGAATGATCTGAAATAGGTTCTGCTATCCTTGTTACCCGAAACGGTGCTTGAGGTACAGAAGATTCTGGTGAATTCGGAATAACAAGAGAAGCTGGACGAAGAATTATTAATCCAGGAACAGGAAACAACAAGGAATTCATTTCTGATGAAGAAAGGGGCTTAAGTGTAGAGTGGTCAATTGCAGGCAGATGAATCCAGCCCCGAATAAGTCGAAAGGATGTCTCCGGATTAAGGAGGTGACTTGACAGAATTGATAGAAGTTTTGATCTGTGAAAATAATATATTTAAGTTTACAGAAATCAATAATGTCTGAAGCAATTCTTTTACATCATTAGGTCAGAAGATTCTCAATGAAATAAATAGAGGTAACAGAAAACTATTTAGGGTAAAAAATATAAATCTCGATGTTTTATCGGGTGTACGGGGTCAACTCACCTGAATTCATCTACAGGGGAGGGGCCAGATTTTTCTTTAATTTGACATTCCTCCTCTACTTTTTCTTCAATTCCACTTGGATATGCCAATTTGAGAAGGGAGCAGAAACGGAACCATATCTGAGAATACCTTGCCAAAAGACCACAGAGTGCCTGTGATGGATGCCTGGTATCTAAAAGCTACTGAGAAAAACTAATTAAAGCACAATCGAGTATAAGTAAAAACGGTATGGTATAAGTCACTCACTTACTTCGGAAATAAAGTCTGTTACAGAGAACAAATCTTCAGCAGAGAGCACTTCCTTCACATCAGAGATATCAATAACCCCTGAAGGGATCTCGATATCATTACTCTCATCTGTCGACACAATCTTGTTCAATTTGGAAATGAGTTCGCTCAAAAAGAGACGCTTTCCAAGCTCAAGATCCCTCTCACAGATGGCATGAATAGCATCAACAGCAACTAAACGGGTGATTTGGGGTAGAACGTCTTTAGAGTCAACAGATTTAGTTCTGCAGGTGGCAAGAATATCAACAATTTGGGAGGAAAGACTGCTGTAATATTCGTCGAGTGAAGAGGCCTGTGGCGGCGTGGCGAGAATATGAGCCAGAGAGGAAGCCACAGCTGGGATATGTCGAGGATCGGTGGAATGGACGTCTACAACACCGACTATTAAGTCTTTCAAGGCAGATTGTCCGCTAGTGCTTTGGGGACGAGCAATAAAGAGGCGGGTGATCAGTCGACCACAGGCATCGCAAAGCCACTTTGGAGCACGAACCCTCTTAGCTGGAGACTAATTTAGGAAAATAAAAAAGACAAAAAAAACATAAAGACCGGCGTTTTGATTGATATGATTCCTGATCTGCGCTTCTGATAAACATTAAATTGCATTTAAAAAAGGAAATAAAGTAAAAAATATGTTTAATAAATAAAACTTATTCCTAAACTATACGAAATCGACAGACAAGGCTCAAAACCGCACAGTTGTCGTTATGTCTCAGGATGAGCAATTCCTAACCGTCTTATCAAGACGAACATAGATACTAACGGCTTGACAATTACTTGGGGCGAAAACTATTATCAATCCAGCGGTGTTTCGACTTCTCAGCATCAACAACACGAAAACAACTTGTATTGCTATATAAAACCTTTGTCCATTTCATAAAGTGTCCTGAGTTAACCGCATTCTGCGTTAACTCTGTACCTTAGTCAACTGTTGCCTAGCGGTATCTAGGGCGCAAATAGACTTTCAAAAACTACAAAGGTATAGAAAAGCCTGAAGCTAATACCATGGAATGAAAGAACACCATCCCCGCCCTTCCCTTCTCCAAATGTTTCCTAACATTTCTTAGATGACTGGTGATCTCTAGCCCATTAGTCCGCACTAAATCGGAAGCCAGAATGGGAAGCCCAGCTAGTCAATATTGATATTCAAGAAAACTAACAATTTATATCCATCGAGACTACTAAAAAGCTATTTAAAAAGAATACTAACATTAACCTCTTTTCATATTACCACACCAGCGTCAGGATAACTATTGAAATAATAAGATCGACCTCAAATGTATTAAATTTAATTTTTCGTTTGACAAAAGCACTTCAAAAATAATAGTAAAGAAAGCATACCTGTTTTTTAGTGAATCCGGATTGGAAGAGAAATAGTTGCTTAAACGACAAATAACGTGGTAATCGGTCCAATATATTGAGAAGACGCATTCGTGATTTGCGAATGACATCCAGGGTTGATTTTGAGCTCAGTAATTCCTTGGAGTATGGACCAAAGCCCAGTTGAAGCAGAACTGCAAGGTAATCCCCAAGAAATTTGTTAAGAGACAAAAGATCCTTCAGAGTATCAATCGGAGAATTAAGCAGACAATCAAAACAATCAGAAATTTGGGAAAGAATTTGAATCCGAACTTCATGATTGTTCGAAGAAGGACATTTGAACTTGTCAAAGTTATCAAGTCGTAACTCTAAGGGCATGGAAACACCAGGAGAAAGAAGGGGGTATATTCCAAGACAGACAACAAATTCGAAACATTGGGTAATTTGTTGTGATTGACAGACACTAAACAAAGGAGATATATTATCTTTTGATGCATCAAGATGGGTTAATGAATTGAAAAGATGCAAGCAGCAAAGGACGTAGGCTTCATGTGTTTCCTTTTCTTGGAGAGAATTGGCCAAATCAGCATTGTCATCAAGACGATTGAGGTAACGTTCAATACACGAACGTAGGCAAAGTATAGGATCAGCCTCGTCTACATGCTTATTTGGAAGAATATCGCGAAGATATTCCATTAATTTGCCCAATTCTGACATCTAGACAGTAACATTTAAATTACATAAGATAACGCTACATTAAGCAATAAGTCTTTCATTGAGTTTTACGAACATTCATGAAACACTTTTAACATAATAAATCTGATACTTGAGTTGAAAAGCAAGCCATTTATGTTACCTTCAGACACTTCTGTAAGATACAAGGTATAGGGCGCCGCCATTAATGGCGGCGAAACCGAAACCAAAGATGAACTAACCAATCATATCTCTTTCTTTTGCATGTTAGCAATCACAAGCCGCGCCGTGGGCAGAGCTAAGGAAGATCACCGAGGGAGAGCCAATCACTGAGGCGCCGTTCGGCAACGAAGAGCAGAAAGGCCTGGACGTCTAGACAGGCTATAATACAGCGTGCCGGCGTGGTGACAAGACACTCTCCTAACGCTGTTCAACCTCATGAGTATAACGGAGAAGCCGAAGTCGGCGGCGGACCTGTTTCGACGCAAACAGAAGCCGGGAGAATCCTACGTGCAGTACGCCATAGCGATACAATCCATCCTGGGAGGTTGCACGGGGAACAGATTTCCCCCTTCAGAACAAGAATATCTGGTCTCCCTCCGTTTCCTCTCGGGCGTCTACCCCCCGGCGCTCCAAAACCATCTGGCGAACATGGAACATGCGGGCATCGTCGAACTGGTCAAGGCCGCAAACGCCTTCTCCTCGATCCCGTGCAGCCAATCCCAGACCCCCACGAGACCCAAATACCTCGCACAACCGCAGGGTTCCCCATCCCGACACCCCAAACCGACTCGGGCTCTACAGGGTAAGTATGAAACTGTACGAATGTACACTTTAAGCTTGGGCAATTGCCCAGTTGTAAAAGTGGCAATAGGGGAACAGACACACAAATTCTTAGTTGATACAGGGGCAGCAATCTCTATTATTAAGCCCGAAACTGTACCAGATAGACTAAAGAAGCACATGGATCAAAAACACCCGATAGTGATGGAGGCTGTGAACGGATCGACCTTCAAAAGTGAAGGGTCCATCAACTTACACTTTAGGTTAGGAAATCAGCGGTTCCGACAGAGAATGTATATATGTTCAGTCATCAGTGGTGCCGGCTTACTGGGCATGGACTTCCTAGAGAAACAACAGACAAGGATCCTTCTAGATAAGCATAAACTGGTACTAAATGGTACGACCGAACTGACACTCGGTCACGAACGTCCCTCACTGGGGTCACGCCTGGTAAACACACAAGGGGCTAAGCCCCAGAAGAGTGGCAGTAGGGAAAAAACCCTACTAACCGAAGTAGGTGATATCCCAGAAGAGGTTAAAGCGTTCCTGCGTAACAACGAAGACATCTTTGCTCTGGACGGCGAACCTACCGGCCGGTCGAGTATTATCAAACACACTATCGACACAGGGGGACGCTAAACCCGTCGCCCTAAGACCGCGACGAACTTCAGTCCAATACCAGGAGTTTGTTAGCGAAGAGATTGCAAACCTACTTAAAAACAAAATTATTAGACCATCGTCATCAGCATGGGCAGTACCCATAGTGGTCACCAAACAGAAAAATGGAGCCCTTCGGCTCTGCGTAGATTATCGCAAACTAAACGCTGTCACAAAACGTGATCAGTACTCCATGCCACGGATTGACGACGGGTTTGACTATATGACGGGGTCACACTACTTCTCCACTCTAGATCTGAGATCGGGATATTGGCAGGTAGAGGTGGATCCAAAATCTAGGGCAAAAACAGCCTTTGTAGTACCGACGGGGCTATACGAATTCGAAACGATGCCGTTCGGATTAATGAACGCGCCTGCGTCATTCCAACGACTAATGCACCAGGTCTTGCTCGACCTGATCCCCACGCAATGCCAGGTCTACTTAGATGACGTCATAATATTTTCACGCTCGGTAACCGAGCATATAGCTAGACTGGAAGCCTTATTCAACCGATTAAGGCAGGCGGGCCTCAGGCTAAACCCCAAGAAATGCAAGTTTATGCAAACCACGGTGGCATACTTAGGGCACATTATATCAAAAGATGGAGTACACACAGACCCTGAGAAAACAGCCAAAATACACAAATGGCCAACCCTCCGCAATGCGGAGGAGGTTCGCCTATTTTTAGGCCTAGCAGGCTACTACAGACGGTTTGTAAAAGGCTTCGCTGACATCGCCAAGCCGCTACATACTATCCAAAATAAGAACAGTAAATTCTCATGGACAGCTTAAACACAGGTTAACCTCGGCACCAATCCTAGCCTTCCCAGATCTTAGTGACGATAAGGGCATCTTTATTTTGGACACAGACGCCTCGAACATAGCCACGGGGGCTCTCCTATCCCAAATCCAGAACGGTGAGGAACACCCCATAGCGTATGCTAGTAAGACTATGTCGAGCTCTGAATGAAATTATTGCGCCACGAAGCGCGAACTGTTGGCGGTTAAGACATTCCTCCAGCACTTTAGACACTACTTACTGGGCCCGAGAGAATTCATTCTCCGGACTGATCACAAAGCCCTCACATGGCTATGCAGTTTTAAAGATCCAGAGGGACTGATAGGTCGCTGGCAAGAAATCTTAGCGGAATACCACTATAAACTGGAACATAGACCAGGTACAAAACATGGTAATGCAGATGCGATGTCGAGGATCCCACAAGACTCTCCAGGGGTCGCCACGATTAGATTAAGCGACGACACGTTAGCCGAGTGGGCGAACGCACAATCCAAAGATCCATACATTAGTTTGATCTACGACAGGCTAGTTCACGGGACGGACAAACCGTCAGGTAAGGAAATGGAGGGATGCAGTTTAGACACTCGCACCCTGTTGGTGCCAATGGTCCAGTTTAGTAATAAAGGACGGGGTACTATACTTTCGATTCAAACAAAGTCTGCCAGACAGATTAGTACTGCCGCGGACTTTAGTAGTCCAGATAGTAGAACAGTTACACTGAAGCTTAGGACACCTAGGGGCGCCCAAAATAGAACAGGCTGCCCGCCAACGATATTGGTGACCCAATATGAGAGAGGACGTGGTCGCCGTCTGCGCCGTGTCAGCTGTGTGAGCAAGCTAAGTCTCCGAACCACCAGCCACGCCCACCTCTTCAACCAATGCGGGGGGGATTCCCCAACGAAATCATCGGCATAGACCTGATAGGCCCACTTCCCCAGACACCACGAGGTAATCGGTACATACTGGTCATGGTTGACTATTTTACCAAATGGGCAACCGCACGGCCTATAGTTCAAGCAGACGCCAAATCAGTGGCCCAGGAAATGTGGGGCGGATGGATAGCGGATCACGGGGTACCATACCGCATTCACACCGATAGGGGTACACAGTTCGAGAGTTATCTGCTCAGAGAGCTATGCCATTTACTGAAAATAGATCGGTCCAGAACGACCTCATATCACCCGGAGAGCAATGGCCAAGTTGAAAGAACCAATAGGACGTTGAAGTCGCTACTTCGACTGCAACTAGAAAGATTCGAGCAGAATCAATGGGACGTGGCACTACCCACGTGCTTGCTAGCATATCGAGCAGCGGTCCACGCTTCGACGGGCCACACGCCGGCTTTCTTAACGTATGGGCGGGAGATACGCTTAGCGGCAGACGTCATTAATGAGCCACCTCACGCGCCCGGCGCTCACGGTCGGCCCTGTTTTGTCACCGAGACCCGGGAGGCTCTCTACAATGCACATGAAGTCGCACGACACCGCCTCTCCCTGGCCCATAAACATCAAAAAGACTATTATGACAGGACGGCCCACGGCCTTCCCTATCAGGTGGGGGATCTGGTGATGTACAAAACCATGCCTCCCCTTAGTGCTTGTAGTAAGTTTTACCACCCATGGGACGGACCATATGTCATAAGTAAGATATTGAATAACGCCAGCTGTAAGATTAGGCGAGTTGGCGAAAAGAAGGCGAAGACTTCGTAGCCCACTTTAATAGGCTAAAACCATGTGTGGCAAACCAACCCACATGCAACGAGGAACTAGAGGAGGTCATCCCACCCCCAGTAGAACAGGAAATAGAAATTACCACTCACGCTAGGGATAGCGTGACACCTGAGAGGGGGATAGTGTAAGATACAAGGTATAGGGCGCCGCCATTAATGGCGGCGAAACCTAAACCAAAGATGAACTAACCAATAATATCTCTTTCTTTTGCATGTTAGCAATCACAAGCCGCGCCGTGGGCAGAGCTAAGGAAGATCACCGAGGGAGAGCCAATCACTGAGGCGCCGTTCGGCAACGAAGAGCAGAAAGGCCTGGACGTCTAGACAGGCTATAATACAGCGTGCCGGCGTGGTGACAAGACACTCTCCTGACGCGGCCTCCATCTCTACCTCCGTGTGTGTGTGCCTTACATCCTTACCTCTGTAACAGACCCGAGTAACTCCTCCCACTTCCCTTAGATTATCCTTTCTGCAATAATAAAGGGTTTCCTATCTTGCCACGACTATTTTATTCAAGGTCGATAAGTCTTACACTTCGATGGATTTAAATTGTACACAAGTGTTTGGCCCATATAAATATTTCAAATCTGATATTGGTAAATCAACATATAAAAATTAAGATACAAAGTATTTAGCTAAACTACACAATTTAAATGCATATCGCATATACTTGTTTGTATTCAAGGATGCTCACGTCCTCCTAATGAATACCGCGTAGAAACGATGTTTTAGGTTAAGGAAATGCATTTAATACGGCCACAATTATTAAAACTCACTCACTCCTTTATTATCGTTTTCAGATCTGATTGAGCTTGAAACTATGAAAAATAAAATGAAGTGTGTACAAATTTCATATCTTCTGAAGATCATTAATATTCGGATGATCAAAACACGATTAATAGGACATAAATCTACATACCTTGGATGGCGGTTGATAATCCCTTCACAGTATTTATCGCTACATATTACATTGAAAAAAGGGTCGTTTTTATAGAGAAATTCAGTATATTTTGCTGGACACTTGGCCAAATATTCAATCTGAGCGTATATATATTTATATAAATTCGACTGAATGTAAGTAAGCTCTATGATTTTGAACCTCATTAATAGTTGGAGAAATTGTCTACCTAATATTTCCATGTAGTCGGAGAATGGTTGCCTTATTTGAAGCAGTTTTGCAATAGATTTCTCTCTCGATAAGAGGAACGATTATATGTTTCTGTTTCTACTTTTCTATTTAGCTCATCAGCTTGAAATAGGTAAAGTCGTCTGCATAATGCATACAAAATTCATTGATTAGATATTAAGACCTGTGAGGTATGCACATTATGATGGTACACTAGTTAATTCCAAGCCGCTAATCTTAGAATAAACATAGTATCAAATCCACAGAACATGAGTAAAGATAGTTAAATAATACGAGGAATATGTTGAAGAGAAATTTGCACGCTGATGTTGTAGAAATGATTTTTGAACGCCGGGGTGCAGTAGTGTGAGCTCGAGGGATTCTGGGATTATATGCACTAAGCATTGCGTATGGTTTCTGATAAAGTGTACGCTTCCTTAAGTTGAGAAATGGTGATTTTGAATAGAAATCACATGCTGAAGTGGATGAGTGGGTTTAATGACCAACAGTGCATCGAGAATGAAACTACACTCATGACTGGGCACTTGTTGACATGACGTAACTGCATAGTAGAATTTCATGTGCAGATATAAAAGTGACAGCATATCGAAAACCAATGTGATATTGAGATGAATGAATTGAAGGATTGGTTTAGTCTTAATAAGTAAGAATTTAAATCTCTACAGGCAAGCGTTAACTTACTATATTAGACGAAATATGATTCAGAATTTAGGCCTATCAATTTACTTGTTTTGGTAAACAATAATTTTGGTAATAATTACTTATTGGCCATGGTCTTTGAATGCGTGCATTCTAGATTATTTAATTGATGGTTATTAACAATCAAAATAGCGAAGGAAATATCAGTAACTATGAAATTTTACAAACGTACAAATTTTTTATTAGACTGATTAGTGTTAGTACTGAAAATAAGGAAATGGGAAAGCCGTGCACTATAATGGTTAACAGGCTATGGCGATAAAAGCAAATAGTTATTATTCAAGTTCAAATGCTTTGTATGGTAGTCAAGGTAGGTTTACTAGAAAATGAACTTAAAATATATAATATTTATCGCGAATTTCGGGAAAAATCAATTACCTTTTAGAGACATATTTCCTTACTTATCTGATAAAAAACATAAAATTATAAATACAGTAAATATAACAAAAGGTCCCATTTCATTTAAATCAATAAATGAATTAAATCAGTAATTTTACTTATACCAAATCAACGCTCAAGTTCACAAACCACCGCCAACATTAAACATCGGGTTCGCGCATAGGGTTGTTCCTTTTTTATTTCTCGTGTCCTTTTCATTTTAAGGACATTTAAATGCGGCGAGAAAAGGAAGCGATAAACCCACTAGTCTATAATGATTTGGAGTTCACAGATAGAAGGTATATTCCCTTATTTATTATTGAATTCTTTATAGCGTCTGTGATCAGGATGTTTCTGAGGAATTACCTCCTGTGGACAGTGCCCAAATCGGCCCAGCTGCTAAAATTCAGAAAATTTCTTCCGGTTGTATGTATGAGAATTCCCTCTTCTCTTGCAAACTAATGTCTTTTGACTCCAACTCTCCTCATTCCTCCGCCCCCTTCAAACGTCAAGCTGTTGAACCTACCTCATCACATAGATCAGCAGCTTCCTTTGTGTATAAAACTCGTGCTCCTCGTAGAGGAACTTGCCTAATTATCTCCGTTGACACCTTTAAACCCGCTCTTTGTCTTCCCAGCCGTCCAGGTGCAGATGTGGATTTAGTCAAACTAGAGGATACTTTCCACTTTCTTGATTTCGATGTCAAGAAGTATCAAAATCCTACCGCTGCCAATATTTTATCCATCATTGAAGCTGGTAATTAATCTAATTTGCGGTTATTTTGTCATAATTTGTGCATTTCAGAATCATCTGCAAGTCACGAGGATGCAGACTGTTTTGCTTGTGTTATTTTAACTCATGGTGACGATAGTGGTTCAATTTATGGAACAGATGGTCCAGTTCATTTGGATCAACTTATTCATCCATTTCGCGGTAATACATGTCCGTCCCTGGCTGGTAAACCGAAACTCTTCTTTATTCAGGTTGGTTTATAAAAGGTGTGGCCAATGGATAACGCATCACAGCCGCCTGGTTTATTTTTTTATATACGGCCATCATTAATAATTTTATAGAACACTGAGAAAGATGGGCTAGGGTAAGGAGACACTAATGACCGTTTCTTGAGCGATCCACTTTTCCGAACGTACTTTGAATCCGTCAATCTCTTAACTTTATTTTAGTTGTTCGAATGGTGTTTCACGCGACATGTTATGATGTCCAAATTTTACGACTTAACTCTTCACACTAAATTGTCTCGATTTCAAAATCAAAATGAAGAAAACCTCGCTAAATACTCCTATGTACCCTCCTCTATTTTCTTGAGTGGCCCTGAAATGCCCCTATAATTAGCATTCGTGGCTAATTCTGTTAGTGTGCTAGAACCTGAGATCTGTTCGCTCAAAAGTCTTTTTTTCGGCATCGCAGACTAAAACAGAATTGTCAACCCATAAAATGTTTAAGATTTCGGAAACAGGATTGATTAATTTGTTTAAATGCTATTGCCTTCTAGTATCTTTCTAGAATCTAGATCAGAGATCTGTTTATTTGTCCAATTGAAGATAACTGTCTTTAGACAACTTTGTATAGTTGCTATTTTACTGTTTTGCGTATGCTTTATTAATTGTCAAATTATCGAGTAATATTGCGCTTGCCAATGAAGCTTTAATCATTATCAGTTTTTTTGTATTTACTCTCTGATTTTTAAATACATATTTGATTGCAGTGGTTTAATTTTTGTTTAATTAATTAAATTATTTTGGCTTATAATCCTCCAAGATCTGAATCCATTTGATTTCTTCCCAGTTTTGTTTACTTTTTCTATTTGAGACTCCAACACGTATAAGGGAATTTCACTGATATCCAGTTTCCATACGAAATTTTGACCATCGGGTTTTCCCTTATCCTATCCTTAAATTTTAAAAGGAAGGGAATCTAATGCATATTTTTATGAGGCATTTAATTAGTTAAATTTGATATCGATCACACAATAAATTATTGGATTAAATATTAATTTTCCACACATCATTCTGTTAAGATTCTTAGATTGTTTTAAAGTTTGAAAGCTGTCTAAGGGTCTTAATCCATTTAGATTTGTTATTCGTCTTAAGCTTATGTTAGATTCAGGCTATCAAAGGTTATGAAAGGACAGTTATTTGCTTCTACACATCTATTTCACCGTAAAATGGTTGCATCTGATAAAGAAACTGATAGGAAGTTGACGAAATAAAATTCACAGCTGCAATTTTTATGTTTCATCTTGAGGTGAGCAATTCCAGCAAATTGGCTCGAAGTCGCTCATCATCCTTATCAAGGCTAAGGAGTACATAGATCCTGACAGCTTGACAATTTTTCGGGACAAAAAGTGCTATCAGTCCAGTGGTATTTTGATATCCCAGCACCAATAGTACGAAGACAATTTGTATTCTTATATAAAGCGTTTATTTAGTCAATAAAGTATCTTGGGTTAACTGCATTCTGTCTTATCTTTCTCTAGTCTGAGTCAACTGTGGTCTAGTGATATCTGGAGAACATGCATCACAGACAGGAACTGGACGTCCTCGTGATTGAAGAACCTTTCTTTACAAAAGAATCCCTCGATTATTATTTGTTAATTAATGAAACACTTTATCAAGGTCTACTGATGTACGTAAATTTGTCTATGGTTATAGGAAGTATAAATTTACTAAATGACCTCTCCGACAGACGAATGCAAACCGAGAGATGTCTCACGGGAATATGAACGTTAGACAAAAGTGACTTACTTTAGTTTCGGTGGTGAAAATATGTTATGGGTTGTATTATTGATTATTTTTTTAAAATTCGGCTTTATTTTTGACACTTATATTAGGAAATAACGAATATGTTGATCATAATGAATATAATTCTCCAAAAATAAAAGGTAAAATCGGGGTAAGATCTTTTTTATTGGAACCTCTTTTAGTTTCCGTCGATAGCCGGTAGAATTTTAAATTTGCTAGAATCAAACTTTTAGTGTCGATCAGCAGTTTGTCTTGACAGAAAATTATTTTTCTCGTCCCTCTACCAAAAGCTACCCATGACTATGATAGATAAATTTGATAGTCAGTTTTGTATTATTTAAGTCTTGAATCCAATCACATAAAACTCTAATAAGAATGAGGTTTAGAATCCTCAGTGTAGTTTCTACCTTTGTTCAATGTTTATTTAAGTTTTTTAATATATCCTGGAATTGTATGTGTCTACTCGTGATGATCTTTACCTTCTTTGTCAACCACAAAGAAAAGAGTTTGATCCTCGAGTCAAAAGCCGCACTAAGTAGCTAACTAAACGCTTTAGTTCTAGCAGTGACCCGTTCAAAGTGGCTACCTTACTGGCAATCTCCTAAATTTGTTTCTTTGTTAAAGAAAAGATAGCTTGACTCCTCCTTGGGGTTGATTTTATTAATTTGTTCGCTGTATTGTCAACCTAACAGAGAATGGCTAGTAGTTGTCTTAGGTACGCTTCCCGTTTACACTTCACTAAAATAATTCTTTTTGATATTCCTTCTCAAATGATCACCGAATCTATTTTTATTCAGGCTTCGGTTATGGATGTATAAAAGTGTCCGAAATTTGATATCTTTCCCTCTCCCTTTCTTATACAAATTATATCCCTTTCTGACCTTGCGAAAAATAACATTAAAATTAATCTTATATCGCTTCAAATGCTTCTTATTGTTTAGGCCTGTCGTGGAACCCTTTTGGACTCTGGGACGACTGTATCGACAGATAGTTCTTCCGGAACCAGTGATTCGGGGACTCTTGGAAGTCTGCGTCGAATTCCTATCGAAGCGGATCTTCTAATAGCATACGCTGTTCAACCTGGTATGTGTGTTTCTTTTCATTTAACAGCAATTTAAATTTCACTTTCAGTTTAGTAACTTGTTCTGACTACCTGGAAAAGATCCAGAGAACACATTTAAGTATATTGTGTCGATTAGAACCTATTATTATAGGCAAATTAGACGCATTTGAGGAAAGTGGGAGGTCTAGTCGCTGTGTCTCAAAAGAAGCTTAACATGTGGCCGGACAGTTTGGCTCATAATTATTGCTCACTTCGATAGTTGATAATGAATACAATTTTTCATTGTGACAAAACGGGCAAACCAAAATAACGGTTTTGTAGGGAATTACAATTGAAAGATTCGTTCGTTCAGTGTTGATCGACTGAGAGTTTAGGTGTATTGAGGGATTTGTCATTTCCCTCTTGATAACTTTTCCGATAGCGCTCAAGCAGCCAAAAGTTAGTTGATTTTTTACCTAACAGGTAGTTGATTTTTAAGTGTAATTGTTATTTGTTACTTTAACCTACCTTTTCTTTGTAATGCGTATATGTTGGTTTATTCATATAAGGCCGGTATTATTGTTGTTTACCATGGCAATGCAGAAAAACTTTGCAAGCTTTAATCAGAGGAAGGCATTTGAGTAAGGGAAACAGCAAATAAGTTAACTGGGAAGGGGTCGAAAAGAAGTCGGTATTGAGTAAAGGGTATTAAAAGTCGAACTTGACGTAATTTTCGGATGCGTTGAGTTTTCCCATTTCTCATAAGGGATACAATTCGCTGTGTACTGTTGTAAAAGCAAATGTAGTGGTCTGACCCCCAGATTCACGGACAAGATTGCCTTCACGATATCCAGAGCTTGTTGATTAGATGAATAAATGTCGTGGCTGGTCATATCACCTCGATTTATTCGTATTTTCCTATAGTCAAATCATTTAAACACACCAGGGCTCACTTAAAATCGTTCTTAATTTTATTGTCAAAATGGATCTATTTGATCACTTTTACCCATCCGGGGCGTTGCATTCAAAAATGTTGTTTATATTTTCGAAATTTCTTAAAATTGATCCAAGAACATGTGGACAATTTACTTAGATTAGGCTCAAGTAAAAAATCGGTAAGTTATAGATAATATATTAAAGTTATTTTTTTTCCTACATGTTTTTGCCACTAAAGTGCATTATGTTTGTCTTGATAATTTGTTATTATTGTTTTGTGATGTGGTGAAGACGTCATCCTTAGGGGCTTGTAGATGAAGATCACCACTAATTAGCAGACTTTTTGAGAAGCACGTTCAACTGATTCTGGAGAATGCTAAATCTTTCCCAACCATCAGAGTATTATTAATAATGCTGAAAGTAGTTCTCTGACTTGAGTTGATAAAAAAAGGAAAGTCATGCCTAAATCCAAAACCACTACAGTTCCCTCCCAAGAAGGTGGCATTAAAGCTACATGCCCGCTTATCGAATTGTTATAATGTGTCTGGATTATTTGATCAGTGTATTAGGCGGGCAGTTCTTTCGACCATTGTGTTCAGAGGAATAGGTACCTTTGAAGAGACTCGCGTTTGTACTAATGCCAGCGTTAAGAATGACATTCGGATATGTGTCGTTTAAATAATTCCCGCCCTTTATAAGACTGAAAACAGCCTTACTTTTACCTAATTTCTTGAGATGTTAACTTCACAAAC
>CAADRB010000003.1:906937-992288 GCA_900708905.1 Hymenolepis diminuta
CCCCCCCCTCTCTTCCAACGTTTTCTGTAACATTTTAAATTTATTTTTACAATTGGTGGCTATGACATCAACCGCCGGTTCTAAACCTTCCAGACTAGGTAAAAGTAAATATACAAAATTTGATCAGCTTAATTGATGTTTAGCTTGTCGATTCTCGATGGAATTCTTAATTACTCAGAGGATTAGAGACAATTTTCTGAATTTTTTAGATATAAGAATGTGCTCTTTTAGACAACTAATTAGGAAATGTATCACAGACTTGAGCTTAAGTTAAATTACTACGTTTTAAATTAGCCATTTTAATCTCCTTACATATTCCTAAGCGATTGTTTCGTCGCTCTAGGAGACTTTTAGAGGTTTTATTGATTGGAACAAATGAAACATTGTTTATTCTAGACAAATTCGTCCACAAAAATAACCACTTTCAGTCCTCATCTCAAATTTTATGTTCATTTGCTGTCCTGTTTCGCTGTTTTCTGAAATGTAACTACGTTAGTTCTTTTGTATGGGCCGCAATTGAACCCAGAGTATCTATGAACATATTTGGACGAAGGATTCCTCACAAACATCTTAGTATCTTTGATTGGCGAATATCGATTAGCGATTTATACTCGCCTACTTTGCAATAATTCATAATTCATCCGAAAAATTCCAACGACTGGTCGGTTACATGACTTGCGTACAAACGTTTGATTCTCACACTCTCACTACTTTTTCTTTGTCTTATTTGTTAGTGTGCTCCTGCTCCTGCATCTTCACTTTCTCGAATTTCGTCATATTGGACAATTTTACTTAGTTTACTCTCAACTCTTGGCTTGCTAATGGGAAAACAGTAGGTATCTGCCGTTAATTAATAGCTGTTAGTCTGAGTCCCAACAAGCCTTCTGAGCTTGTATTTAACTTGACCAAATCAATCAAGCAACACTTTAGCTACGATTAAGAACTGATCACTAATCGCTCTGAGAGAGGCCCGAAAATGGAATTGGATAGACGAAGTCTGATGAGAGACTTGTGCCTGAGTGGTTGGTAAAAGTGGAGTTTTATCAGCTTGTCATTTTTTATCATAACTGAAAAATGGTAAGCACCGTAAAAGCAAAAGATATAGTTAACGGAGACTTATAGAAAACGAATATCCAAAGTTATACAAAGGATGATTCTCTATTGGGTTACCGCGACAATCACAGAGAAACAGAAACAGAAAAAAGAGAAAGTGATGAAGTGTAGCTACTTGTGTTCTACTTTATTTCGACTGGATGTGTGTTGTGATGGTTGGCCAAAGAGAGGTCATTCAAATTTCCCGCTAATTTTAATAACAAATTACATAAAGATCGATTATGAGCAGGACATGATGTGACACCATTGCGTAAGTTGACCAATTAGAGGCTAGTGACAACATTAACATCGAGTGATTCTGAGGTCATCTCCATTGATGTTAAAGTTAAATATGGTTCAAAGAAAGGGTAACCTGGGTCAGAAGTTAAATTTGAAATCGGTAATGAAGGGTTTCGTCAGGATTTAATTAAAGCTGAAATTAATAAATCACCGTATTTAAGCGTTCTTTGTCTACAATCTCAAAGTGTAATTTTTTAGAAATTGTTCGGCGTTCAATTCATATTTTTTTGTTGATGAGCAACAAAAATAAACATTTTTTACTTGGTGTGTTTGAAATCTATAACCGTGTTTATATTTCGCACTATTTCTTTGAATTCCAATTTGTGTTTAAACCTGCTAGCCAATGTGTATGATTTAAAGTCAGCCATTCGGGAAAGTGACTACGTTTTTTGATTACTTAACTGTCTAATAGGCCTCCGTAGACATGATAGGTTGAAAGAAACATTGTAGATGCATATATTTGTATGATTCTTACTATAACTCACAACAGTGCAAAAAATTACCATTTTACATTTCTGGAAAGCAACCGAAATGGGGAAAGTAAATTTCAATAAGAGAAAAAGAAGAGAGGATCGAGAAGAAAGCGTCAAACGAGTTACTTCAATTGATAATTAGATTCAGATTGTAGAATATTCACTTAATTGGCAGTCCATTGCCTTTCATTTCAAAATTCAAATTTCATAATTCGTCCTTTTCTTCGATATTCAGTACTTACTTCTTTTTTTCGCAAAAGGCTGTGCCAGTTATGAACCGTTTCTTGGTATTTTTGACTAGTAGAGAAATATCTTGTCGTCTGCTTCAGCACTTCGCTGAAATAAGTGACTTGAATACACTGAATAATCTATAATAATTCTCATGGCATATCGGTAGTTCTGGTTCAAGAGGTATTCAGGGCTCGTTAGTATCTACGCTATTAGATGGCAAAATTTAGTAAGTGCAGATCTCAGCTCATGCACCTCTTTAAAATGGAAGTAGCACAACTTTCAATCTTTTAACCTTGAACTACTCTCAGACTAGTTGGAATTCATTTGCGAAGTACGGAAATGAGACTGTGATGAATGCACACTTTTGATTTTGATATTTATCAAAATCTGTGCTTTACCTTAACGAAACGCTCCCAAATACTTAATCTATGAAGGCCTAAAGGATAAAATGGCGCAATCGCAATTTGAGTTATCTAAAAATCGTTGTAATACAAAAAGTTATACATCTCCAGTTTAAATTGTACCTTTAAATTAGGACCTTCTAATTCCATGACTTAATATGATTATATTTGATGCCTTTGATCAACCTAACTGGACTTAAGCAATGTCGGTGTCTGCCATGATGAGTCGATTGTATAGGAGGGGTGTAAAGTTCTGTCTCACAATGTCATAACATAAAGACTCCTACTACTAGGTTGATTTATGGCGTATATCATTCTATTTATACTGAAAGATACTAATTAACACAACTTTAATGGCAAACGAGTTTTCTCCGCTCACGATTGCAAATATTTTATGGTTGAGCATTCATTGTTCTTGTCATTGTTAATTTTATTGACTTTGGCTGTGTAAACGAGAAGTAGATGTTGACAGTAAGAAAATTCGAACAAAACGATGTTTTTTTTTTCAAATACTCAAAATATTTAGGGAGAGTAGAATATAATTCTAATTTATTGACGAAAGTAAATTTGATTAAATTTTTTATTTAATCCCCGAATTTCGATTTCATTGGGCAGATAGGAAGCAGCAAAAGTAACAAATCTAATTTACGACCTTTAGTCATGGGGAAACATCCAGAAGGGAGTATGTCCATAGTTTAAGAGGGAATTGTAGATTAGGTAATAGAAGTGGGAATCGGAGGATCAGAAGAATTCCACCTCATCTGAGTTCCATAATTATCGCGTCAATTACCGCTCCAAGTTGAAGTTCTTTCAGGCTTAAAATTACTTTTCCACATCTCGCTCTACTTAGGCAAATCTGGGTGACAAGTTTTCATATGATTTCGTAACTGTTTCCATCTCACATAATTCTTGTAGCACCCTCCTATTGGACAAAGAAGTCAACCTGTTGGCAGACTGTCTTTGGATATGTGCTGATCGATTCTCAAGTACCTTCTCATCTCACTTTTATTTGCGAAGAGTTGATGACACCGGGAATCTACACACATAATTTCTCTTTTACGCACACCTTGCAGTTGCGGTTGATGGTCAATAATGCGAGGATTATGATTCTTTGTAGAATTTATCCTCCTAATTTCGCCTTCTTTCTCGCCGAATGTCTGTTTGCATCCGGTTGACATTGTCCTAACCAATTCTTTGTATGTGCAGGTTTAGAAGTACCTACCTTTGGTATGTGGAATTTCAATAATTCTTTGCTAGTCTATCGTCCTTCCTGTGAAGACCTGCCCATAGATTTAATCTCCTTCTTTGTAGTTTTGCGGTAAGGTTTCTCAGGGACTTTTTCTGTTAGAACTTTGACACTTATTTGTCTTTAGGTGTACAATCCTAACACTGCTCTGAACAACTGCTTATTTATTGTCATCTACCTTAGTATAGGTAAACCGCACAGAAGGACGGCTTCGACAAACATTTCCAATATCTTTGCTCGACCTTTAAATGATAATACTTTCACTATCTGTCTCTTGGCATTTATGATATTTAGTTTTATGGCATCATCGGCTAGATCGTTATCATTAACTGGAGAGCTTACTTGATGGTTGTTTATTTAGAGTGATAATTGATTAAAATCTGAACTGATCTGCATCTAAAATTTTGTTGCATGCCATTCCCATCGCATATTTGCCAAGGATGATTTTAAGCCTTTGAAGGTGCTGTTCACCTTGTCCAGTCGATTGAGCGATGTGGCATAGGTCATCCGCATATTCAAGATGTTCCAACGATCATTCAATTCCTGAAGAACTCAATAATCTGACTTTCAAATCCCTTCAGGTTACATATACTTCATTTAATACTAACTAAAACACTATATTGAAGAAAAGCGGATCCGCGTCTAACCCCCCTCTCCATGATGAATCTTTCATTTCGTAATCTTAATGCATGTGACTATATTCCACGGCCGCTTAAGTTCGCACAATCTTGACAGTATTGCACAAGTTGGAGGTGAATTAAAGACTTTCCTTAAATTAATAAAGATGAGAACTGTTTTCCACCTACGTTCGATGACCTCTTGTATTACTGTTGTTACAGCAAAGATCGCCTGTTCCATAGATCTTTCAGCACAAAATCCATGTTGGGTACTTGATAAGCGTCTCCATATATGTCTCCACAGACCACTGATGCAAAGCATTTCCTTTTATCGTTTCAAAGAGGAAAATACTTCTATAGTTAGCAGGGTCTGTTCTAATTCCTATGCCTTTGTAAATACTGATTACTTCAGTATCCATCCAGGATCGAGGTATTGAATAAGTGCCCTGTCAGCAGTCACCAAAGTATCCTAGTATAATTCTATCAATCGAAGACCCACTCTACTCCGGCAGATCAGTGCGTAGTCCATTCAGTCCTGGACTTGTAGAAGATTTCAATCGCCATTTAGCTGGTTGAAGAATTTTAACAGTTAAATATCCATTATTTATTTCAAAAGAAAGTTTTCAGAATTTGAATTATTCGGGTTTGTGTCTAGCAAACAACAACAACAAACTTGTTACGTTTAGGAGTTATCCAAGTTTGACTTTTAGCTTGTGATATTCATCTCAGTAAGTCACAGGCTCTCCCGAGCTCGTCTGTAGCTATCATTTATGGAAGTTTTCCGATTTAAGCCCCCAAGTAATTCTTTTTTTGCTTTTAAGGTAGACAGCATAGAATTCAGGAGATTTGCCATATAGCCACCGTTTTCGTAATTTTATTTATTTCCGTAGTTCAACATTCAAAAGATGTTTAATCTTTTCATACCACAGCTTAAATTTTCTATTCTTTGTACTGTCCTTGACAGGTTTGAGTACTTGCTTTCGCAATGGCATTCAAAATATCACTATTACTGCATTATGTTCTCGGATATTTCTTTATCAAGGAGTTTCTGATATTTGCCTTTATGTTTTGAGATGAGATCGAACCCCTTTTGATTCTCCCAGATTCTCAACCGTTTTTTTCTACTTGCGTCTTTTCGTTGCAATATCATCTTCAAGCCAGAGAATGGCTATACCTTGACAATGCTCAGAGTTTGCATCAGCTTCTCTGGATGCTCTTAAGTCAAGAAATATTACGTTACTTTTTTCTTGTAGCAAAGTAGGAATCTAGGATAGCACCTCGACCAGTTCTTGAATGGTACTAAATATGTCGTCTTTTATTAGTCTTCCGAAAAAGGGATAAATCAACACATAGTTGATGAAACCTTGATATGGGTAGTCGATTTTCTGTAGTCTCCACAGAGCCTGTGGAGATTGTGCCTGTGTGAAGCGTTCCACTATATTTACACAACTATTGTGAACGTCAGGGTTGAAGCGACGATTAAAATCACCCATGTTGACTAAACTATTACATTTTGGCTTGAAGTCTCTCATCATCATATCAGGTCGTCTATAAAAAGTTTCACTGTGAATTGGGATGAGTAGTCAGTTGGCACATAACAGCCGGTACTACTCAGGGAATTACTACGAACTTTAATTATGATTGTAGCCAATTTGTTTGGAAAAGGTTTAGATCCATGAATATTGAGTTGCAAGTCATTAATGATAAAGGCAATACCACCAATCCGGATTGAGTTGATCATTTGTTCAGAATTATACATAGCAAAGCCTGGAACAATTACAATCCCTGATATTCCAGCTGTTTTCGTTTCAATCAGAACTGCCAGATAAAATTTTTGGTCAGGAAGTTGATCTGTAGTATTCAGTATCTGGATCTGATATCTAGATTCCTGGTCTGAAGAGCGCTTGATCGTATCATGTGCGAATTCGCAGTTTATTTGGTCTATCCCAACGGTATCCATGTGTTCAGAGTTAGCCGCCCAGTAAGTTAGGCTGGGCAGTTGGTTATGCCATTCTCAGAACGGGTGAAAGTCATCGTTCATCTCCGGTTATACCTCTTCAACAAAAATTCTCAGCACTCGGCTACTAAGTAGCTGGATTACAGGCACATCCCACTGCGCCTGGTCAAAGTAAATATACAACTTGCTATACCTCCTAATAATGTGATTTCGTACTATTATAATTATTACCCATAGTAAAGCAAACAAATTTTACAATATTTTGCAATGTTGGAAAGCTTTTGTGGTAAATCGAGAATCAAGGCCATACTAAATCTGGGCTCTGAAATTGACAGATTATTTGGATTTTAATTTCCTTCATAATGTTGTTAAATTATTGCTTATCATTGCTAAATTGAAATCCCGGGTGGCATGTTTTCAAATGATTTTGTAACCAACTCCTTTTCACATAGCTTCTGTAGTATCCATCCACTGGACAAGAAAATTTGTAGGATGTCTGTGTTTCGGTGATCGCCTGTTCGCCAGTGGCTTCTCATCTCACACACATTTCCAAAGAGTCGATAACATCGAGCGTCCATGCAGACTATTTCCCTTTTTCTCACATTATTCGTGGTCGGCGTTCTAGTAAGGCGTAGACAGATTTCTTTTAATGATCCTGCGTCTAACCGCTCCTTCTTTCTCACCGAGCACTTTCTTCACATCTGCATTTAGCTGCCTTGGCCAGATCTTTGTATAAGAAACTTTAAATTTCTCCAATAATTGGGAGTTCAATAAAAGTCTCTCGATTGTATCATCTTTTTTGGCCTATGCTTATATAATTGTGTAACTGAGCAAATTTTTCTGTCAGCACTTCAACGCTCATTTGTTTTCTCCTATACAGGCCCAGTACCATCCGCGGGCCTGTGTTCTGAACAGCTTTTATTTTGTTATCATCCACTTTGAAGTAGACAATAGTCGAAAAACCGTGAAGAAGAACAGGCTGGACGAATTTTTCATGCAGTTTCGATCTTACGACCGGCCTGAGCATCGGTGGCTGTCTTTTGGCCTTCGTGATATTAGGTCTCATGGCATCAACAGCTAAATCTTTATCATTCACAGGAGAACCGAGATATGTAAAGGGACTCAATTTTCAGTTTGTTCTTTTCGATTCTTCTAGTGTCGGGTTTGTATTTTTAGGCAGTTCCGTAATGCTTACGTTTACATCAGTTTGTACTGGCCCATATCTAAATAGTTCAACATAATTTTTAGCCAAAAAGCTAGGATTAATGGCAAATTTATTTCATTTCCAATTAGACCATGTTCGAGAGGTTCGGGAACTTTTCGGTGTAAATTATCAGTTCTTCTGCGTTCATTGATAATCGGCAATTTCGGAAATTTTACAAACTTTTCTTCTAACATAGCCCTTGTGCATTCAATATAAGCGAGTTCTCTTTACTTCTTCACCTTTTTTAGTCGGCATGTGATTCAGGAGGTTAGTAAGTTTACCACTTTTTTCGGTGCTCTTTTCTCCAGCAATTTAGTACACCAAGTTACTTTAGCCATTTCATACCATGACTTCATTTTTCCAACCCCAGAACCTTGTTCCTGATATACCTCATAAGCAGTCTTTGAACAACATTTATCATGTCATTATTATTCCAAATCATTGTCTTCCAGGATCTCATTTTCATTTGGTAGTGGTGTTTATGCTTTGGTAAGAGGTCAATTCCCTCTTTCTGATGCCAACTTCTTGTCTGATTTATATGTCTATCTCACTTTCTCAGTGTAGCTTCAATCCGAAGATTTTATTCAACCAAGCTTCCCTAGATGCTCGTATATCGAGAAATGGAACTCTAATTTTCCTTGAAGCAAGTTAGATATCAAGGGCAGCACTTTGGCCTGTTCTTGGATGGTACCATGTGCATAGTCTTTTATTATGTTTTGGGGAAAAAAATTTACAGCACAAAGATTGTTCTTTCCACAAAAGCTTAACAGACACATTCTATTTTCCGTCGTCTCCACCGAATCCGTAAAGCGGCCTACTACATTCCAATGATTTACACGGCCATCCTTACAGTTGCAATCTCCCATAATAATGATATTTTTGCACTTATGATTCGTGTCTCTTAATGAAGTATCTAACTGTCTATAAAATGATTCTCTAAAAGGTTGGTGGAACAATCTGTTGGCGCTTAACAGCCAATAATATCGAGGGATATATTGCCAAGGTTAATTATAAAATAGGTTTGAATTCTTGAAGTTGAAGTCCAGAATTTATTGCCGAGAAATACGACATCACTGATTGATATGGAGTTGTTTTTACATCCAGAATTATAACTAGTAAATGCGGAGATATTTCAGCTATTTTTGTTTCTGCTAGTATTTCTAGGTGGACTTTTCGAGCAGCCAGCTGTTGCATAATAGATAAGAGTTTCAGTTTACTATGACAAGACCTGACTTTCCGGAATCCAACCTTTAGAAATTGGCCATTCGAATCTCGACAAGGGCGCTAGAGTTCTGAATTAATTTTTTTAACCTTTGCTCGAGTTCCTACGTCCATATTGTTTACAGCTCACTGACCAGAACATTGTTTTAAGTGGTCGGTCCCATCCATCGAATTATTAGGTTTGTCAGATAGGCAGAGTCCAAGTGAGTACTGATCAGTACAGACAGGTACTGGTAGTGTTTTATATAATATTTTTGGGATTAAAGTATTGTAGTTAAGTTGCTTTACTTTAATAGTAATCTTGATTAACTCGCATTTCGATTATACTCTTTTTTTTGTTGGATAGCTCATAAAGCGCTTTTTTTCATTTTTGAGGTTTTCTCGCTAATATTATCTTTGATTAATAGTGTTAAGTTATTGTGCAATGCGTGGGTTATTTCCTGTACCTACCTAAATGCTTTTGGGGAATTCGATTTGACTAGGCGCATATTTTTTCTGATTGTAGAATGTTGTCTAGTCCGGTTATTAGACATGTGTCGGTATTTTGATTGGTCGAGAACTAATCTTTTCTCCAGTGAAAAATGCTTGTTTTGACACCTGATTTAATAACATGCGGATTATAGTGCTGTCAAGTCGAAATTTTTATAATAAATAAGTAATAATCTTCAACGTCCGTTTTTTATTACGCTATTCTGCCATTGGGGTAAAGGGATGTAGGGTTATAATTTGGGGGAGAAGGTAAGGATTCGCCCCATTGGAACGTCAATTTGTTCAACACTCAGCTAAGATCAACGAATATGTGTGGGTATTGTTTTGCTACTTCGGATATATTTAAGTCTATCTGCACCGTTCAAAATTGATTAGCATTGACTCTAAAATTCCTCTCAAGTAGACTAATAGTAGGAGGGAGGATGGTTCAGTCGCCGTGGTTTTTTGTAAAATTTCATGTAATAAGGGAAAGTTCACTTGAATGTTTCCCTGCATTGATAATTTAATATTTCCTGACCATTTACTGATCACCTGTGCTTCTCTTGTATTGAATTGTTAGTTTATTACTATCTTACTTGGGTCATCTTGAGTTCAATTTTTCGCCTGAAATGGCAATTACATAAGTCGTCAGATTCCGAATGTAACCACTACTTATTGTATAGAAGAGAGGTAGCTTCTAACAAGTTGAAAGCCATAAAAAATTACACACTTCCCTTTTCTGTGAATGTATGGTGTAAACTTATCGGCAATTATTCAAGTCTATTTTTACTATTAAATTGGGTTTGACTGGTTAATGAATATCCAGAGAAAATGAAACCAATAGTTGATGGTTATAGGATTGTATGTTCACTGTGACAGGATATGATTAGTGAGACAATGAACAGATCGATCAATAGCGATTGACTTCGCCATGTCGTGACCTACCACTGGCGATGACGTGATAGTGATATGTCGATGATTCAGAGTTGATACTACACTTTCTGTACACAGTAATGCATGCGACTAGATTTTTGTGAAAAAAATTTACAGAACAAACAATGAAGTGTTTTTCTCTTGAGAATTTGAGTTTTGACATTTCATCTTATGACTGATATCTGTTTAGGTGATTGATAATTCCAATCTGTAGTAAAGATTTCTCTTTTATTTGTAAAGTTATTCTACTTTACACTAGTAGAGGAGGAGAGGAAACTGGCATTTGGTCTTCTAATTTCGGCGTTTTAAGTCAGTAGGTAGCTTTTCTCAAAAATCGCTTGAAGATTTACTAGTATTACTCTTAATAGGGTTTTGATTAGTGACAGACGTTCCTCATTTTACTCCTTATTGCACTAAAGGTGCTCGCCTTTCTCTTAAAGCTTACGACCTTTTGTGACCTCTATTTGTTTTCCAATTTCATTTTAATATTTGGGGAATTGGATCATTAATCCTGTTCAATTGTTTGGTATTACAAGATGCTCTACGTTATGCCATTGTTTCTCTGTGTCCCTCTCATTTTCCCTTTCTCCAATAAATGTTTGTTCAACTTCTTTTATTGAATTAAAAGGTTCATCTGTGCCAAGTGTTTCCTGATGCACCTTCTCAAATTGCAGGTCTAACATCCTTCGATAAAGTCTCTGAATATTCTTAGAAACATTGTACGGACGAAATTGGATTTTGAACTGTTTAGACTATAAATTCAGTTAGATAGAGAGAAATTCAACAATTCATATTATTGTCGATAATAGCAAGGATAAAGCAAAGTGCGCGAACACGAGGAAACTCTCGAAAAAAGATACACATATCATGACTTGATTGTTGTTTTGTGTTGGATGTGCTTTGCATGTGGTTCAAATATTAATAATTAATTACTTGTCACTTTTATTTTCATTAGGCTACTACGCGTTCAGAAATTCCGTGTATGGTTCATGGTTCATACAAGCCCTGAACAATGGTCTTCGCAAATACGGACATATTCTGGATCTAATGTCCATCCTAACCCGAGTGAATTACGAAGTCGCCTTTGAGTTTGAATCCTTGGCTTTAACCGCTGAATATTCTGGAAAGAAACAAGTCCCTTCCGTTGTCAGTACTCTTACCAAAGATGTATTCTTCCCTCCAAAAACTCCTTCTGAGCCTGTGCCTTCTACATCTTGTTCGTGTCCTCCTACCCCCTAAGTATTGTGCTCCCTCCCTATCTGTAATCTATTTTTTTACTCTTCTTGTTGTATCGCACTCAGGTAGCTTTACTCGTATCCTACATCACCTGTAATCACACTGGCAGCTCCCTCCCTGTCAGCACGTTGCTTTAAACTTTCCGCCTTCCCATTCGCCCATTGTGACCTTAAAATCCAAAAGCCGATTCTGCATCTGCTTTTCCTCTGCCTATCCCGTTGTCTTATTGCTTGCCATTTAATCTGTAGAAGAAAGATTACTGCTCTCTGAGTACTTTATTGTTTATAAAAATCTAATTGAGCCTTTTTTTTGTTGAATTGTCATAAATACGCAAGAAGCCAGTTGTTTCCATATGTTAAACGACTTGTTTATTCGACTGTTTGTTGAAAGTATTTTTCCCAACAAATAATCGGTCAGTTCTAGAATCAGTGGAAAGTGGGGTAGCTTTATCATCTATACTTTAAGAAAACAGAAATCAGTTACTTTTAAGTTCAGTGAAAGTGATAAAGGGGGTAAGATCGAAGAAATGTTAAAAGCAAGGTCACTGTATCGAAGAGTCTCACTTTTTGGAGTCGGTTGAGTAATATTTAATTAATAAGCAGTTTACGTTCCAAAATTTAGATTACATGATTCGTCAGTTGGATTCCCGTCCACAATGTTTAGTATTTATTGACAGTTTTAATTATGATGGTCGGTCTTGCCACTTCAATTCAATTCTGCTTGCAAATGTTGAGAAAGCGAAACGATCCAACGTTATCGTAGAGCATTCGTATTGAGATAGGTAAAATACCTTTTTTTATAAAAATGCTGAATTTCAACCTCAATTCTCCCAAAAAATGGATCACCTCTTCCATTGCATCATCTAGTCTTCTAATCAGATGTCTCATCTTCTGTGCCACTTTTATTGAAATTTTTTCCAGTGACCTACTTAATACAATATCTATAAGAGGATAGATAATGATAACTTACCCTCTACCCTAGAAATACTTCGCTATCCACTCCATTCTTATTACTACTACCTTCGCCGCAAAACAAGATGAGAACGAGAGAAAATGACGTTTGGAAAGCATTATGGGGCGCAAAAAGAAAGAAATAAAGGAGACTTTGTGAGTGCGGATAGTGGATGAATATGTAAATATATTCTTTCCACACAAGCTCATGGAAAAAAGTGGTAACGTCGAAATGACGACCAGGAGTTCGCTATCGAAAGCTCCGTTGCATTTTTTGGGGATTAAATGGTTTTTGTGATTCGTCACTTCAATTAGGGTGTTGTGTGGATTTGTTTCCCCAGCGTTAAGGGTGAATTGTATCAAGTGCTATTCGATTGGGTTGTTGTAGCCGTGTAGAAACTCGATAGATTATTAGACATATCGGCCAAGTAGGGAAAAGGATGAGAAACTTTGGTCCGTGAAATTGAAGATCTTACCTCCCGACTCGAGAGAACTTTTTGTCGATTTCTCAAACGAAATTTGAAGAGATCTGCATTGAACTTAAAGCCAAGGTTAAGAATAACATTCTGATATATGGCGTTTTAACCCCCTTGCCTTTTATTAGGCTTAAGTCAACGAGAAATCGGACACTGGAAGTCCTTATTGATCGTTGCGCCTGAGGAACAGTGATCCCATTCATGGTGCAAGAGCTTTACCCTATTTTTCGGCGAACATAAGTTTCAATACTGGAATTTCTATCTAATGGCTGCCAACATAAAGGACAAATTGTACCAGCTTTAAATCGCAGACTACGCCAACTAATAGCTCTGTAACTCCAAAAATGGAAGTGGCGCCACCAACCAATCCTTAAAACTTAGCCTATTCCAATTGTATTTAGGAAGACTGATTAACAGCTAGGATATCAGATTTTTTCCTTGGCTATTCTGCAACCGAAAACAGAATAATGGTGACCATGGCTTATTTGAAGAGGACCAGGAACCACGTCTTTAAATCTGAGTTTTGACCAAGCAAAACACTTCTAAATGCTCAAACAAAGACGACCTTAGGGAATAAAATAGAAATTATCGATTTTAGGACCAAAATCTCTCAAATTTCGCAATCCACTTAATTTCCTCCTTAAGTATTTAAGTGGAAAGTTATACATCCCACTACTCAAAGCAAATCTTTCATACAATATTTTAATTTACTAAATTGCAAAGTAACCCCCGTCTTTCCTATCAACGTCATTAAAAGTAAACAAATCTTAGTGGTATTAAGAAAAGACCGGAATGACCACAGAATTCGCATAAACTTTGAGTTAAATAAATAAATAATGCAGGAAGAAACGAATTGAATAAGCTGAATTTGGGAGGAATAAGAGCTTTATCGATTTCTATTTATTAGTCTTGATGCTGTCCAATCTACAGGCGAATTGAGACGAAGCTCTATTCTTTCAAATATCAAGTAATTTAATTATTAATCGTTTTTTTTTTAAAGGGAGTGTGAGGCTTTATTTGAAATTTGAATTGTGAATCGACATTTGTCAGAAGTTTCTCAAACCACTCGGGACTCCATTATGAAACTTGTGGCCTTGAGTCTTTGCATGGCAGTTCATGGTGGCCTTCCAATCGATCTGAGCATGTATTTATGTAATGACTCTTCACCATTTTGCACTCCAACACTTGGACTCCACTGGCAACAAACCAAGACGAAGTGTAAAACCGCTTAAGAAACTTGTGAGTAAACTTGACTTCACTTGAAATACCTAAAGTAAAAATCACGTGTACTTTTAGAATGTCAAAGGATCTCGGGTCAGTTGTCAATTCATGTCCGCGCATGTTTTGCTCTGCCGGCTCGGAGAAAAAGTACAGATCGAGGTAAAAACAATCTGCTACAAATCTATGGGAAAGAAATCAGTAGAGTATGAAGTGCTTAAAATATTAACACATACAATATAGAAATAAACTTGAGTTATTTGCATGGAAAAGAGGTTTAAGAGGAAAAGATATTTCACTTGTATTTTGTTAAAAAGCAGTTTTAAATGAGACGAAATTTAATCTGTGTATAAAGGAAGATCAGACTTCTCAAGAACGAAACTGCATTTGAGATAGAGGAATTTAATAATTCCTACCTTGGAAAAGACTTTTTAGTGTCACCAATGAAGTTTGTGGCCAATTCTGTGATAGAAATGATGATTAAACTGTGTTAATTGGGAGATAATTTGAGATAGGTGATTGGGAACATACGGAAGAATCACCATGCAATGGTACAAAATCTAACCTTAAGCACTAGATTCTTCTGCCACTCATTCACCAATGCGGATTGGACTGCTGCAGATTAGGATAGCTGAAATGATTCCAGATAATGGTATGGTGGATTACGAGAAAGATTTATATGAAAAAGACAGCAGTTGTGATTTGAATGGATCGGTTATAGTGAGCCATGTTCGAAATATGACGAACTTAATAACACCATTGCGACGTCACTAATGCCCTTTGCTTTAACTATCGCTCTGTTTTCCGAATGGATAGTTATAGAGCATCTCCGAAACATAATTTTACATTTAAACGGCATCGTGTGCCTCAGACAAAGTTGTACAATATATATGTATACTTCCCTTTCTGTTCTAATAAGAGAGGGAAAGCCTGATCTTGGCCGACTTCATATAGTCATTTTCTAACATTAACCTCACTTTCAATACGTTTAAGTGTTTTCTAGTGATGAAGATGAAATCCAAAAATGGTAAGGAGATTAGTGAGAATTTTGAGAATGTATTAACGTTTCATTGAGTCTATTTGGAATACCAGTGTGACGCTCACCGGACGAAATAGGGCCGTTTATTATCTTTCAACAAAAAGAAGGATGTTTAACATGTTCTCAGAGTCCAGATGCAGTATGGCCTTGACCCTCCACTTGCCACAAAAACCTGACATTGCTTAAATCGCTTTTATTTTGTTTTAAAAATTGCAAAATTTCTGTGTTGCCATGGGTGATAACGATGACATTACTCTACATTATTACTTTCTTGCGAAGATTTTACACATTTTAAAATTTTCAGTTAATGTCATAAAGATAGATAAAAAGAAATCAAACTCACTGTTGAGAGCTCCCAGTCACAACAGTAACAGGCCTGAAAATGCGAGGCGGATATAAACTTTGGAACAATAATATTCAGTAGCAGTGTTCCAAGAATACACAGTATTCTGAGCTAGGGGAAAATTGGTCCCTAACCTGTTAGTCACTGATAATAGTGACTACAATTTCAAGGTGTTTGATCCCCTACAAACTCACATATTCCTAATATCCCCAAATGAAAAAATAATTTCCGAGACATCTAAAAAACCATTTTTCAAAACTAGTTTTTAAAATATCATTATCATTTAATATATCAAAATCTATACATACAGATATACATTCACAGCCACTGAAAAGAGAAAAAAAATCGGAAGTATTTGGATCGATTCAGCCATTAAGTGCAGCCAGAATTGAACTCTGACTATCAGTCTCCCAAGCCTCCTGCATATCACGAAGTGGAACACACTTCCTCTGACGCTTTGGACTCGATTGGGCTTTGTGGTCTGAAAGTGAACTGAATCTTGTACATCGGGGATGGAGGGAAGGACGTTGAAATACTCGAACGACTTCCAAGTTTGATTCTGCCTCCTGGTGACGAGCCAAGTGGGCCTGAAGCTTTTGCTAGAAGGAAAATAGACGATCCAGATTCAACCTATCAGTTCACGTTCAATGAATGGCACAACCAACCATCCCGATTAAAGCTGAGAAACAGTTTGTTATAAGAGAGTTGAGGTGTAAGTCTCCTGTCCAAGACTTGGTAAGACGCTTTCTTTCACCGGTCTTGAATACATACGCCTTTTATATTAAGGCTCCCAACTACTTAAATTATTATTAAATCGAAGATATCTGCATAAAATCAAGTTATCTGAAAAATGTACGACCTAAATACGCCTAGCTCTAGGTGTGTTTGAATAAAAACATGAAATGTAACAACTTGACATAAGTCAACAATACCTAATTAGTACCGACAATAATAAATCAGTGTGGACAAACTCCGGATATGAGAATGCAGACGGCAAGCAACTAAGATAAACTTTTCCTAAATATTACCGGTTGGGAGACACACCAGATAATTTTCACAAAATTATATATAAATCTGATAAATCTTAATAAAACGATGCAACTTTACATGACTAAATTCCTGATGCCGTCCCTATGAAAACGATCAAATGAGCTAAGAATACGATAAGAAACTTCACCGCTTTTGGAGGTCAAAACGTCCCTACCTCTAATATTAGTATTCACCATTAATTCAATCAAATAGCAAGGACAACTTTCCAATTCTTATTGAAATAGATAAGAACCAAAAGCATAAGAAGCGAATACCTAAATAGATTATAGACCAAAATTTAAGCAGAGTCAAATTCAAAATAAACGGTTAGTGCCATAAATTCGCATTGCCTATTCAACCTGTCAGTGAGTACTTTCATAACCAAATTTACTTTTGGGATTAAGAAAAATGCACGTTCAGTCAGTAAAGCACGTCAAAATCACAATGGTTTAATTAAAAGGCAACTATGAAATTTCATGGTGGTATATGAATATCCTACATCACTACATTCTTAGCTACCATTTTGTGTGATCTAAGAACTAATAAAAATATTAAAACTTACTT
Source organism: Hymenolepis diminuta (assembly GCA_900708905.1). Lineage (NCBI taxonomy): Eukaryota > Metazoa > Platyhelminthes > Cestoda > Cyclophyllidea > Hymenolepididae > Hymenolepis > Hymenolepis diminuta. The sequence goes on from CAADRB010000003.1 coordinate 923,936, forward strand.
TAGTCGAGAGGATAGCCGGACAATCGATGTGCGTGCAGGGATACCGCCGCACCTTGCTCGCATGAACAGCTCGAATGTGCGCCTGAAGGCTTCGCTTGGAGGCAAATGTAACGGACCCAGGAGTATCCGCGTCGGCTTCACCGGTTTCTTTATTAGTTTCCGATACCCTGGGCATCAAGCAGTGAGTACATACAAAGATCTTCCTCTCCTCTAGTGGGACATGAGTGGATTCGTGCGTTCGAAGTTGGGAAAGACGGGAGAATTGAGCCTCACATGTTCTACAGGTCAATTCTGTAAATAAAGAGGACTGCTAGTGGTTATTAAATAAACCAGTACGGTATTGACCACAACGGAAAATGGTAATAATAGGGCACGAGGAATCTGAAACATTCAGACTAGTTTTAGTCTGCAAAAAGCATATACACAAGAGGAAATGAGACGCAAATAAGTATAAATGGTGTAACGACTAGCGGATCCAGCCGACTGATAATCTGATTTATCAGATAGGAAAAACTCATGGGGGCAAAATCAGAAGCGAGTTTCTTAACTAAACCTTTGCAAAAAAGAAAACAGGATTGTACCAAACGAAGCTGTAGTGAGAAAGAATTTGGAACATGTCTATAACGTATCCGCACATGGATCTAACCAACCGATACGTCAAACTTATCTAGGCAAAGACTATGGTTTCGAAATAAATAGAAAAGGATAATACTCTATCAAGATATCGTCCATAAGTTTCGCGATCTTCACTACAAAACAAAATAGAAGACAGAGCTGTATTGAGAGAGAACACAGGTATACGCCAACGGAATAACCGATTAATTGACAAAATTAACAAAGAGAATCATAGATAGGTGAAGAAAGTAATAAAAAACAGGAGACTATGAAGAAGATGTGGTAATTTGAACAATGAGACAAAATGGACGACTTAGACAAACAGTTAACGGAAGGCACGCTATAAAGAGCCATTACAAATACTGCACTCAGCCAAAAAAAGTGAAAAGAACTAAACTAACTTTGCTTGGGATGCATCTCAGCCATGTGTATTTGAAGTTCAACAAAGTCTTCAAATCTTTCACTTGGATCAGGAAGATTAGCAAGAGGAACAGAATCTGGATCAGAGAGAATTATTGCGCACTTGGGACATTGAAGATTATGATGTCGGTTTTTATGTCGATCAAGTTTTGATTGAGTTGGAAATGCTGTCCCACACTTATCACACTTAAATCGGCGATCACTAAAAACAGTGAAAATCGACAATTTACAATAGAAAAGGTAACTAAAAGATAAAGTGCGTACCCGTGTACGATGGCAATGTGGGCCCAAACAGACTTCTTTTTCGAAAATGGTCCAGCACTGCACTTGGGACAGAAGTATTCATTGAGATTTATTGATTTATTTAGAAGGGATTTTGGCTTCATGTATTCGCTAGGCTGACCAGAACAATTTACGGAGTGTCTTTTCAGGTGCTGTTGACGTATGTAACTGCGTCCACAGGGGCATTTAAAAGGGCGCTAAAACAAAAGTAAAAAAAGAATTTTTAATAATTCATTTGTACAGAAAGCAGAAAAATATGCAAATACTGACCTCCCCTGTGTGAGTTCGCCAATGAACTGCCAGTCTCGAGGGTCGATTAAAAGAGGCCCCACAATTTTCACATATATGTGCCATATTATTTAAAAAAATCTAGGAAAGGCTCGAAGATGTAAAATGAATCTAGAAAGAACGAAAACGTGGAGCAACCAAGAAAGCCACCGCAAGACGAAGGCGAGGATGATGAATATAAACAAGTGCAGCTTTCCATTTAATTGACAAACAAGAATAAAAAAGCTAATTACATATTAATTATTGAATTTATTAATATTATATTAGCAAAAAACAACTTAATTAGAGGACGACTGCGTTATATGATTGTATTTTGTATTCACTTAAAACTACTAAGTCAGATGTATCAAAAATATGTATTGTTTATTTAATCAAATCTATTTACAAGAGACAAGGTTAAACAAGTATTTCTTAATCTTCTGCGCTTCTGAATGCATACATTCTATTCGTGAAATTAAATCTGGGTCCATTAATTTCACGCTTTCGAATGTCAGCTCAAATTTTTATAAAATAAACTCCTGTTATAAAAGTGATCGAATTAATAATTATAGAAATCAAATGAATTCTGCCATTTAATATTCCTTTTACCCATTCTTCTTCATTCACACTCCTTAAGCTAATTTACTGTTATTTAACCTCATACACTATTCTGGCTTCATTCTTCCACGAATACAAATATTTTATTTTAACCACTAGATATTGACAAATTAATGGTAAAGATTGAAAAAAAGTAATTATAATAGGAAATTCTGATACATGATTTCTTGTGGTTACGACGGAAACGACGGTAAAATCTACACTCAATTTTCACTTTGATGGAAATTATTGTCACAAATCAAAATTGTTACACTTAAGCGAAATAGCGTGAGGCCGGATCTATTGGGGGCCACATTAATCGATCAAGATAAGAACAGATGGAATATGTCAAGTCACTCATGTCGCCAGATCAGTTCGTAGGTGGCAGGCAAGCCACCCCAGTTTATTAATAAGTAAATTATGTTTATATACAAAACATTTCTCCGTTAGATGGCAGCCGTGTCTCAGTGTCAGTGTCTCGGCGTGATGATCGACATCTGTTTAGGTATCTAAGTGCAAACACACAAGCACACAGCGGGACCACCTGTGGACACTGTAGTGGTGATCTTATCGTCAGTCAATCACTTCTAATCGCCAGGTGTTGATAGACATCTGCTGGCTATAGCATTAAGAAATTAATATTTTCCACAAAATAGTTCTTATATTTAAGATTCTTTATTTTCATCTTTCAATCGCTGCTCCTTTTAATTCTCATTTATTCGAACGAATTTATCTACATTGCGGTTGTAAATGATGCGTAAGATAAATCGATCTATCGATGCGAAAGCGTGCGTTTTATTTTGATATAATGTATTGGATTGTTTTTTATTGTAGTATTGCTGATCGTCTTTGTAACTAGTGGAATGTTTTCGAAAATCTAAGAGTTGTTTGTGGTATCCTACAGAGAAGAGCAGATTATAACAGAAAAAATCGTAATTACTAATTTCGATTTATAACCTAGGAAACTTGAACATATTTACTGAATAACAGTTAACAAATGTAATTTCTTCTTAGTATGCCCCTATTTTATCCATTCGGCAATAGTCAAGATTCTCCCCAATTACAAAACCCACTAGACTGCCCTTTGTAGAATATATGTGTCGACTGAATTAATTTAAATCCATGAAAACAATTAATTATATTTGAAATCCCTCTGCATTCAAACCACTGTATTAATGATCTGAAATTATTACATTTTTAACTAATTGCCTGGTATATCAGCTATATCAGCACTCCATCATCGTCGAATACCGTTATCCCCGAGGATTTTTGGCATTTAAATTTATGCTACATATTAAATGAACGTTAGCTATTCGTAAAGGTAAGAAGCCAGCATCCAACACGGAGGTTTAGGTATGAACATAGATACACAATGAACAGCCAACTAACACACGAATGTGTCATGGACTGAGCATAATTGACGTCGCCCGAAGAAATATATACATATTTGATATTTCTTTCAATAAATTGGAGCAGCTTTCTCAGCCCTCCCTCCCTGAAATGTCCTAGAAGAATAGGTGACAAATTTCTTTACATTGTGTCACGTTGCGGCAATTTTCACTTACATTCAATGGTATACGGATTGGAAGTCTGTAGAGTTCATTGAATTTCATCAATAAATTAAAAAAAGGTTAAGATAGCCATTTTAAATTGCCTTCTTGTTTCAATCCTCTCCTCTGCCATTTTAGCAAGTTGAAATAATATGCAATATATACTTTTATCAGGGAAAATGGTAAATCTTCTATTCAACTCAGTAATATTATATGTAAATAGTATTTTGTACTGATATTTTACATATTTTAGAATAAGGATGGCAAAATTTTTCTATTTTTCATATTCATTAGTGATCTACATTAAAATAATTTCTTAGAAAGTGTCAGGATTATGTCAAAGACTACTTTAGATGTAAAGTAACGACCAGCGATTCAGGAACATAATAACTTGATGAACTCCATCAACTGCATTGTACGTAGTTGATTAGAACATGCACATAAATGCCTACAGCGACCATTCATCTGGCAAACATGGACATGACTGAAGACACTGAGACGCGTTTGAATAGAATTTTAATATTTTTATCATTAACTTGGTGTACCTTTCCTGGCTTACGCCTGACTGTCCTAGTGACGTGAATGAGGTAATTTATACTTTATATGTAGCCCGAGTATACCTATCATGCAATTACATCAATAACGTTATCTGATAATAATAAATTGAAGGTATCCGTTCTGATGATTGTTTGTAAATTGTGATTAGGGTATTTCTTAAAGAATATAATATCAATACAAATGTCAGTATATCAAAATACAGTAAGATAAATAACGGGCTGTTAAACGAACATAATACATATTTATTAGTTGGATCATTACCACTTCTATTTGAAATGGTAAAACTAATATCTTGAGTATATTCTGTTTGTTTAACGGTTGAAAACAATAGAAGAATACAGAGCAAATACTATTTAAGTGTTCAGAATTAGAGCAATATTTTAGTTCAGATGTTTAACCACTTTTTACGATATATCAAGTTGCAATAGCTGGAAAGCCATTTATCCATTTTACCATCCACTCTTTGAGCAACACTAAATAGATTGAGTATCATGATGAATCACCTATTTTAACGTTAAATGTCATTAAATAGATGCATATATTTCTTATTTCAAAAGTTCAATAAATTATCACCGTAACAGTTTAGCCATTCTAAGGTAACAGCGGAATATTTAAAATATTAAGGTCATACGCATACTAATTATGCGGATTTGAGATTGTGCTAAGTTGGTAATATTCCTTATGAAAATAAGTTCAAATAATTTTTGTCCGGCTTGATTAGAGCTACTTTGGCTGACATTAAAGTTACTTTATTAATATTAATTTTATTTGCAATTTTTGATTAAAAATTAATTTACAGTGTTTAGCATTGGTTTATTTATCTTTCGTACCCATTTATATACAATGTTAGTATTATTTGAAACGCAATCTATTAAAATCTATAAGTTGCATGTTTTAACTAGCCAACATTTTAATGTATTGTTAGGATTTATATAATGTCGCAGACTTCGACAAGTTTATCTAATGCTTCATCGACAAAGACAACGGCATCTTCTAAAGGCAAAAGCAGTTCTTGGGATGCAAATATTTACGAAATTCTTCTTTCTGCCAATTTCCCTGAAAAATCTCCTCCTTTCCCCATCGAAGGTGGCTCCGATGCTGGCCTTTTTTGTACCGTCGGCAGAAACATAAATCCTTCTCAGCTAATCTACCACCCTATAATATCATCGCCTACCCCCAATTCTCCCAAAAAAAGCCCTTCTATCCTCCGACCGGGTGATATTATCCTAGAAGTCGGAGATTACCACATTTCTGGATTTACACGCCTTGACGCTATGCGACTCTGTGAAAATCTCTTTTATTCCTCCAAAGATGGCGATCAACCCCGAGTTCTCCTTAAATTAATTTCTCCTTCTGTCCTTCCAACTGGTGATGCCCACCTCAATCGATTTCTTGCGGCACAGTTTAAAGTTGGCACCCCAGAATTTCTACTGCAAGAAGTCACTCGTAATAATATTTATCAAAGGGTTGTTCCTTGTAAGTAATATTGTCCCTGATTGTTAATTTTGCATGAAATATTTTTTAAAATATAAATGGTATTAATTTGTCAATACCAGTTGGTGTTTCGGCCAGCTTTAATTTGGAAATTAAATAAATAAATTCAAGATGTTCCAGGATAGTAGATGTTTATGACTTATCAATTACTGATTTTTTCGGTGAAAAAAATGCTAATGAAATTCTAAAATAAAAGGATGGTTGAAAATCTCTTAGATATTGTATTGTTTTATCTCTTAAGAAGTTACTAATTAATATTTTTTATATTTTGTTACATATTTTTAAGTGATGATATACCTGATTAAATTCTATTGACTTAGAAACCATTGCCTAGATTCAACCGCAACTCCTAACTAAATTAGTTTAAGATTTCTCTCCCGCGTGGTTAACGGTATAATTCTAAAATGAAATTAAATTTCTCTTTTGTAAGCAGGATTTAATTTGTTATTACGGTTGTAATTTATAATCATTTAAAAGTAGTTTATAAAGAGGGGAACTTTCGAATTTTTTTGGAATTCGATCTTAATTTTTTTTCTCCGTCATGTAATCTTAGATCGTAAAATTAGACAAGGGCCGATTATATTTGAGTCCGGTCTTATTGTATTTGGACGTATACTTTAATGATTTATAATTTCAGGCAACAGGGATTAGGCTCGTTTGAAGTTTTGCAGTAGGAATCACATGTACACTACTATATTTTTTTTAGCAGTTGAATACGGTAACTGGGGAATAGTTGCATCTAGTTCAGTCGATGAGATATTTTCCCGTAATTTTAAGATCGTTTGTTGTTAGCTTAAAATAATGAACCATTATACAGAGTAGTTAATTCCTGTTATTCCTTTTCTCCCCATTTCTCTGATTAGTTTTGACCTTCGTTCTGTTGACCCATCGAAATATAGCTGCATAATATCTGTTATCTTATATGCATACTATCTCCAAGCGATTGACTTGTCTTTAGAAATAAAAATATAGCAACAGCATGATTGATTATACGCTGTTTTTTGTACATTTCCTTCCCTTAAATATATCGGTTGTGTATGCCCCAATTTTGGTTAATGGAAATCCTTACAGAAGTAGGAAAGATTTTTTCCTAGGAATACAGCGTATTTACAAATTCTTTCATTTACAAAACTCCTGTATTTATTCCTTCAGCTTAAAGTTGAAGTTTATACTTTATTTTTTTTTTCGTCAAGCCAAGAAATGGGAATAAGTATTGGCGATATTTAAATCTTGATTGCACTCAAAATTAATTTCCATATAATTTAAAATATATAAATTTGATTAATTTCTCTGATGATTTTAGGCACAACAAGAGAACCAAGACCTGAAGAACGCGACGGCGTGCATTACCAATTCCTAGACGTGGAACGCTTTCTTGCTCTGGAGAAATCTGGCCATCTCCTTGAATCTGGAATGTACAAGGGTACCTGTCATTCAGTAGAAATTTAAAATTAATTTGATAAATTTTAATTTCAAAAACAGAAAGATGAATTATCAATCACAGTTTTAATTGTGGTCAAGACAAGAACGATTGATACTAGTTATTAAATAAAGGACATTTCTGGGCTTCTCTCAAACTGATTCAAGAGATAAAAAGGCTCTTTTTGCATTTTTATTAGTAGTAATTGTATTAAAAACTAATCTGTGAATCGTATGACATTATAAACGGTTAAGAGAATACATCACCCAAACTTGTACCACTCTGAAATTCATAATTATTTAAAATTTGCAGCAAAATTTACCTTCGGGTTCTGAGAAATTACTGTTTCAAATGAGAAACTTTCTCACTTAGTGTCACAAATGATCACTCGTTCAAGAATTTGAAAACCTTTTATCGTTTCCTTAAAAGTTACTTTTATACTTAATTGGCATTTATACTTTAAAATGCCGAATGTAGCGACATGAATGAAGAGCCGATAATCTAGGCATTTCATGACAGTTTACGAAATCTCTAACCTACTTAAGGTGAAAGTTGGGGAATATTTTCTTTAAGTATAAGCTGAAATCCGCACCGAAATAGACAAGAAATTCTTCGATATTGGATATTTGTTCCAATATTTCTCCGTTCAAGTTCTTGATATATCTAGAGAGAAATATCAATAATCTATTGCCTTCTGCAGTCCTGTATCAAGTTACTCGTCTTATATGAAAGCAGAATGTCATCTGTCTTTGCCTTCTTTCATGATTTATTGCATTTTCTCTTTGTATGAGAAAGTGCATAGGATAGTTCTCCTTCCTTACGACCAGACTTTTTATGTCTTATTTTAGAAATGATATTTTGTTCCAGTACGTGGCTTTCGTATAGCTCAAGATATTATCCAAATTGGTTAAGTCATTTCCTTTTCGTTTCTAGGCAACCACTACGGGACACCACGACCGGATGCTAACGCCTCAGCACTCAACTTGGAAACGATTGGCGGTAGTGCTGAAAATACCCTTAAAGAATGTACAACTGAAAACGGTTCTGCCAGTGTTACCACATCAGATACAAATGGGAGAAATTCTATCATTTCGGCTGAATCAGCTAATGTGAACGAGGTGATTCATCATATCATATTCGATTGGCTCATGAGGCCTAACCAATCAGACTAAGGTTTAGTCATTCATTTTATTGGGTGACGAGAGCACCATAATTCTCGTTGCATAATCACAATTCATAGACCATAAATGTGAACAATTCTTTCTACAAATAAGTACCCCGATTCCAAACATATTTAATCTTAGATCATCCTGTTTCTACTAATATTTTCTAGGTAAATGTTAGAAATAATTTTGAGATATTTATTCAAATAATTTACGTGGTTTTGTGATAATTTTAAGTCTTTTTTGGTGTCTCCATATAAAATTAGGCACTGGAACTGTTTGCAACTAATTTTATGGCCATTTAAAGAGCTGGGTCTACTCAATATGATTTAGTTTGTTTCTCTTTTGGGTTTTCTTTCAATTAGTTCCACTCAAAATTATCTCATGCCGACGTTCTCAAAGGGTGATCTAATTAGGCTGTCTAGTCTAGAATTCCTGTATGAACTCAATTCAATCGGTTAAAAGCATGTATTTTAAACTTTTGAACTTTAATGCATTATTTCTAAATGCACCATATCAGAAAGTGATCTCAGCGAATATATTTAAGTTTAAACTACTGGTACGGCTGGTGCTAATTAAACCTTAGAGATACTGATTATCGATGAAGAGTACACTAGGCTCATTGATGAAGGATCAATCTGATAGGAATCTGCTACAATAAAAGGTCTTGGCTGCAGTGTTTATGTTCTGTCTAGGGGTAATCAATTCCCGCAGATTGTTTCCAAGTTCTCCATCACCCTTATCTCTATGTAGGCGTACTCGCTCCTGACAGCTTAACGGTTAAGCGGGTCAATAATCATCACTCTGGCTGTGTTTTGATCCCTGGACATCAGTAACATGATGGCAACTCGTGTTCTTATATAACCCCTTTTCTTATTAATAAAATGTCTTGGGTTAATTCCTTTCTGTCTTAACCTTCTCTCTAATCTGGATCAATTGTAATCTAGTAATATCTAGCGTGCAGATATATTACAGTCGCACAGGACAGGCATACTTTACAAGCGTGGGCAACTGAGCGATTACAAAACAATCTCACGAATTCTTTCTAATCGTTTACCTGGAAAATCAATATTACTTATGAGACAACTCCAGGTTCGTCTTGAAGCCTTTGAAATTGTCCATTTAAATTGACATCATATGTTTTTAAAGTAAAGTAAATCAAATTCTTATTTAAAATTTACTTTATTTCGTTCTAATGGAAGAATTATACATGCCGAATAATTCATGCACATTTTAACAGTAATTTTTTACTTTTACTATAAATTAGTAAAAAAGTCATTTTAAATAAATATGACTGGTGGAACTAATGAAATTAGCATGATAATAGATAATTGCTCTCTTGATCTCAAAGCTTACAGAAATTTTTTTCGAAGAATCTCATTACCTATTTACCTTTTTCATCCTGTAACAGCAACAAACGTCCTTGACGCAGGTTCAACATTCTTCATCGGGTCGAGATCTAAGTTCCATCCCACTTCCAAGTGGATGGGAAGTGATTGACCATCCAGAATACGGTCTCTTCTACGTCGATCACATTCACCAAAAGACCCAATATGACCCTCCCACTCAGGCTGATTTTGAAGAGTCTGCAAGGCTCCAAGCCGCAGTAACTGGTAGTTGTAGTTCTGCAGCCTCTACAACTTCCACAGAGAACAACCCGAATGGGAATGGAAGCATTCATAGCTCTAATGGAAGTCGTCCTGGGGTGGCTGGTTCAGTGAGTTCTGGGAGTGATCGATTTACGGATGACGTGGCGCAGATCAAAGGACCTTTGGTTACTGCAGTGTTGACGAAAGGAACAAAAGGATTTGGATTTACGATTATTGGAGGGTCAAGTCCCGGACATCCCGGGTTTCTACAGGTCATTTTGTTGTTTTCTTAAAGGTGCTTTTTAAAGTTTATATGAGCCAATAAAATCGGGACTGATGTAGGATTCTAATAGACAATTGAATCCCTTAGAGCCAGTTTGACGTGTGTACTTTCTTATCTTGGCTTCTATTTGTTAGTGCCTATTGTTTGTCATTTTAATTAACAAATTATTATCTCGATTGTTGTGTTTTATTCATAATTGGCCCATTAAAAATACGACGTGTATAATAAACACCCTGATTAATAATTTCTAAAATTTATTGAAGTAAGAATGAATACTTATGCTGATTATGAATAGTTTAAAGACATTCAACAGAGTCCTATTGAATAATTATGCTTTCTGGTTACTCCCTTCTTCCTAATTTTAACCGAAACGGTTGATCACTCCACCTACACTGCATTATTCACTGACGGGTTTCGATCCCGCTATCTCTGGCATTCTTGTGCTATTTCAATAATATATTATTGAAGAGGCCTACCAAATGTTTCATGTTTACCAGATGGGCATTGGTAGTTTCATCTATCCTGGTTGATAAGCCCTGGACATGAATCATGGAATTTGAATTTTGAACGAACCAATAAGCAAATATTATTCTGAATTAAAAAATCAGATCTAGTAAGATTCTCCAGATATCTTGACTTTATTCTCAGCACTTTTTCAATTCTCTCCCCCTCATCTCTTATTAGACTTTAGTGTGACCTCATTTGCTTTCCCACAATAAAATTGTAAAATTTATACCTAGTCATGAGTTATAATATTTCAAAAAAAAGCTGAAGTTAAAAATTCATTTTTTGTTTGCAAAATGTGTCCTCATTAAATAGTGACATTTATAAAAGTTATTTTATTACAATGGTTTATCTCAACCTCTTTCTTAGCTCCTCCATCACGTAATAATCTTAGTTTAATCATCCAAGAGCGAAAATTAGTGAAATAATCCTCTTAGAGATGAAGTAGGGAAAGAGATCAAGTAGAAAAACAAAGTTATGTCAGGGTATCAAGAGTTTGACTCGGTTTAAATATTTTGAATCCATTGTGTTGTTCAAATTTTTATAATAGGCGTATTTCTTTGTATCATATCCCAACGTTCCAAAGTTCAAATTTCTAGGTTCCTGGTTGAGTTCATGCCTTCAATGCTCAGGGCTAATTGACCAGTTAAGTGATCGGTCTTGCTACCTCGATATCCGCCTCCTTAGATAACAATGAACTAGATACTATCTAACTATACATATTTGTACCTTTACTAGCTAGAAAATTGAGTGAATTTTTCCTTAAATGGATTACGTTCTTTGGTGATTATTAATATATTAGTGCCGGGTTTTTAATCTGAGTATGATTGCTTTAAGGCCCCATACATCTGTGCATTTTTTCGTCTTTGTCTCACGACCATTAAAAAAATTCTATTCGCACACAATGAATTTCACACAACATATTAAAAAAATATATATATTTAACATTAATTAATCATTTGTGCTACAAAATTTATTGAGGTCATAAATGGATAAAATGTGCAGTATTTTGTCTGAAAAATTCTTCATAAAGACAGAATTCTTTGTCTGGAAAAAGAAAGCGATTTATCACTTCATTTATTTAAAGAAATGGCTGGTCGTTTACACTTCTATTTTACATGTTGTCGCTTTGAAGGATTTATTTTCGAATAGATGGAGTTATTTTCAATAAGTTGAAGTTCTTTGTGTCTAATCGCCTTGTAACATTTCCCAATAAAAATTAGATTTGATACGATGCTTCATTCCTTTTATATTTGAAAGAACAATGAACTGATGAAAATAAAAGTTGTCTTCAACAGAATATTGTTTGTTAATTCATTTTCCTTTCCCTAGTTTTATAGTGGATGTTTGTGTTGTCTTCTTCTCTGCTTCTATTGAATTGGCAAAGTTTTCCATTGATGAATTTATTTCGAAAATAAACTTAATCACACAATTCCTCCATCGACAAAATCAATAATCAGTGGATCAATACTGTGTTGTTTTCAATCTAACCGGATTGATTTTTAATGTATTGATGATTGTTATGCAATGGCATTTGACTATTCTTCCGGTTCTTCTTTCGACAAGGTTCTTCCTCATTGTATTTTGTATTTCCGTGGAGGACAAAAAGATAAGACAAATGATGGCTTTGTTGAATTTCTTTTGAAATTGTTCTAGATATTTGTTTCCCTAAAATCTTTTTCAAATGTTAGTTTTAAGGGGTTCCGACTTGAGTTTTAGCTCTAAATATACAACTGTTATTAGTGAGAAACTTCCAAACACAGTAGAATAGTGTGGTGGGAGAATTAGCCATAAACAGAGAAGGAAAGTTATAGTATTAGAAAGTTTTACTTAAATCGAATTCAGTATTCTTCAGGTTTCTAAAGAGCAGTTTAGGGATTGCCTGTCCGCAGTATTCAGAGCTCATTGGCCAGTAGATTGAAAGAGGAGGTTTTTCCTACTGACATAAATCAGTCCTTTCTATTAAGAGTATTCTACTCCTTTTTTCAATATTTTGTTGTTATTGTCCACAACAGTGCAAAAAATTTTGTTTTAATTATGGGAAGGCATCTGAATAAGGAAATAGCAAACGAGTCCAATTAGGATTGGAAGAGGGGAGAAGGCCTAGTAGAAGCAGGTAATGAAGTATGAACATCAAGATTCTTGCTTTATTTGAGCTATGGAAACAATTAGAAGTCTAAAGTTTCGTACCTATCAATGTTCGTATTTCACGATTAGAATCCCAGATTCATGAATAAGATTACGTCAGCGGTATTCATACCCTGTTGATCGGTTGATCATGCCACCTCGATTTATGTTCATCTTGATAAAGCCATGGGCAGGCAGATGAGACTAACTACACTTATTTTGACATAGCAGTGCTCACTTGAGTTCAATCAAGGTGAATTCATTACTTAATTACATTGTGCAATAATTTGATTAACTAGTAATTATAATTTATTTTTACATACATGTAGATCAAGAACGTGATCCCAGGTGGAGCGGCGGCTCAAGATGGAACCCTAGGAGTGGGAAATGTGATCGTATCAGCCAATGGTGTGAGCGTTCTGGGATACTCTCACGATCAAATTGTTGCTCTATTTCAGTCGATCCCTGTTGGAGGTACCGTCTCCCTAACTGTGTCCCAAGAATATTCCTTAACTCATAATGGGAATGCTATAGGAGCAAAGAAGCCTAAGGTGAGAATTGAATTTTAAGATTTATTAATGAATCAGCTCTGTTCTATCAATTAATAACAGGTCGTAAAAGGGCTACTGTAGTTTCTCAAACCCATCGTATATAATTTTTTTTCAGTTACTTACGTTGGGTGGAACTTGTGACACCTTAATAACTTACAACTCTCTGCGTTTGCTTTTGATGTCCGTTGTGAAATAATTTTGTTCCTTTTAGGAGTTCACTGTTCCAAATATTATATCATTAAGACCTCTGAATCGTCGGAGTGTCTTTTCCTCAAATGTTGGATAAATGCACTTCTATCAAGAATGAAATATACCATATTGTGTTTAAATACGCCGTATACCTACTTGTCTTACAATTAAATATGAGTGCTCAAGCATATTTGGTTTATGATTATTCTTTAGATATACACCTAGGGTTTTATTAATGCAAATATATGCTTACATTTATTTATACAAAACAAAAAGTCACTATTTAAAATTTTATGCTGAATTATTTTACCTTTCTATTGTTTATTTATAAGTCATTAATGATACTTTTCTAGGAAGCGTTTATCCAAAACTTGGGTTTTGATCAGTCATATTTAAAGTACAAAAGATCATAAGGTTCATAAATAATAACCAAAGGTGGCGCCACTTGAGTATGAAAGATAAGAAACAATATTTGTATTAACAAATGTATTGAATAAATCTTCAGAAAGCGCCCCAAGCATTTATTTTCCCTTTATTTGTTCTCAGGGAAGGGATAAATGATTAGGGTGGATGTTTCTATTCCCACTCCACCATTCAAATATTTTTTCCATTAGAAGAATTCCGTATGATAAGGAGTGTTCGCATTTGTGCAGGTTGGAGACTAAATAAGTAACACCAAGCTCTAACAGCTCTATATTTATAAAGATAAGAGTTGCTCTATCGCTCAATCTTTCAAATTTATTCGAATCTGAGAGTACGTGTTCTTCTGCAAGAAGAAGAATTCGACTGGTTTGTGAAATGCGAAGTTGCGAAAATGCAAATGAATGTAGTTCTCCACTTTTCCGAATCAACTCAGGCTATACTGCAGCCGAGCGGAACTAATTGAAATATTTCAAGCTATAATAAAATTAAACACAAAGAAACACCAATTGCAACTCGCGGTATATAGGAAGCTTTGGTTTCAATACCAAGATCTGCAAATCTCACTTTTCTCATTTCGGTAACTACAATAATAATAGCAATCCCTCACCCGTCCAAATTGTTCATTGATAGGAGCTTTTGATCGAATGAATTAAATGAACAGTTAGATTAACTAATTACCAAGTATAAGTTGAATAGGTTCGTAGTTTTTGAGAATCATCTATATTATCCTCCTAGAACCGGTAAATTTTGTGTGGAATTAACACCTCTGAACAGTTGATAATGATTAGCAAATTTTGGAATGAAATGCTTATGAGCAGAAATGAGCTAACTTCGTTTTTCTCCAAGTGAATAAATGAAAATGTGGAGAAATTGTATTGATAGGATCTATTTCTTATAAATTTGATAAAACTTGGGTACTATAATTTGTGATTTTAGGTATTACGAAGACATTAAATATTCAAATAATTCGAAGTTCTCTGTTCTTAAAATGTGGTCCTACTTTTTGTAAATTGTTAAATAATTTCAAAATATTACCCGTTCTCATGACATTATTTTGTAATAATGAGTCTAATTATAAGTACTAGAGTTAAATAATTACGAATGTTAAAATATTCAAGATATCAAATGGGGATTCTAGTAGCTAACGCTCAAAATGAGATAACATATTTCCTTCCACCTATCGGATCTACCGGACTGACAGGCCATCCACTTTTTCCACCTGAACAGTAATGGGACTCAATCCGTTAAAACAATTATTTTGTTCTAAAAATAGGACATTTACTGTACTTGTTAATAGAGTGCCTAGTTATGAATTAATAATTAATTCATTATTTTACGATTGGAGAAGTTTAACTGCACACCATCTAACTGATGCTTTACTGGTACCATCCCTATGGACTTTTCAACCCCTTTGATGCATTAACCAACAGATTAAATTGAATTAATAGGTTATTTTAACATTAATTTCTTAATTAATTGTTTTTAAAATTTTAATCCCGACATTGGATACCGTGTTTAATATAATTAATGTCTTCATTTTTTTTGCCTAATTGGGAGCTCATATTTGCCGTAATTTTGTTCAGTTAATCCTCTCTAATGAAAATGTTGAAATTTATAATATCATCCTTTTAATGACTTGTTTACTATTTACGATAATTAAATCATTTATTAATTTTTTTTTAGAATTTTTATTGTTGCTTAATAAGCTCCTTTTTATACTACTTAATTAGACGAAAATTTATACAATATCACATTTCCTAACACATAAGCACAATGCTTTTGTAAAGTTGAATTTTAAATCTGTGTTATGTAAATTAGAAAGTTAGCACAATTTTTTTTCAACTTATTTCGCTTAACTTGTTAAAACAGAAAACAAGTTAGTAACATCTACTTTTCGTGTTGTTTTAATTATAATAACGGAATTAGTTTAATGGGAAGTGATTGGATTCTCATCTGGAACTTTTTACTTGTAAAATGTGCAATATTTAAATTCTAAAATAGTGCAATACATATTCCTTTATGAAAGATTTGTTCACTTATTTCAAGGAGGGGCTGAACACGGGAGTAATTGGGTGATCCCACAATTTAAAATTAATTCGTATTATTAAACTCTTAATTCCATTGTCAATTAACTATGACTTCAATCTCTTATTTCCTACAATCAGAAATTTCTAGATCTATTTCTCTATTTCACTTGTAAATAGGTATTATTAAAAATTATTATGTATTGTTTTTTGTTTTTGTGATTTCTCTACCTTGGTTCCTATCAATGTTTATTTGATGAGTCTGTTAAAGTTTGACGTACTTTCTAACTTCCTAATTTTAAAGATTTACCTTAAAGAGCATTATTACATGCCGGTAAGGTGCCCTTTGATATCTTGGCATTAATATGAGTCAGCATGTTGGCCAAAGCTGTGAATTCACCGCCAATAAAACGGTAAAAACTCTCATGGTAGTAGTTTTCGGACCCTACGTCCACTGCAACAACAAAGCGTGCGACAATTTGTGACCTGAAAGTAGACACATCGTGGAAGAAAGTGTACCGATTTTTCAGTCTAGGTTATCTACTAAATGTCAGACGATATCTTTCAATTTTTTCACATATTCTGCATGTATTAATTAATAATCAGGATATATTTGTATTGAATTAAAAGTTTGCATACCCGTCAACTCAGAGGTTGTGGTAAAATGCGAATTTCTTAACGTAGAGGCTCCGGGATGCCAGTTCTATATCCAAGATAAGTGCTGGAACATGTCTCCTCAAAATTTCCCCTGAGATCTGCTTATAAGTGTACATCCTGGTGACTGAATCGGCTATGCACTATTATTTGTCAACAGGAGATTTTCTCAATCTGCGATTCAAAGTTTTTTATCTCTACTATGTCGTCTATTTTAAAGACACTTCGCTTCAGTGGGTCCGATAGTTATTAAAAACAAATCAGACAATTGTGGTTTTAAAGAATTTGAACTGCGAATATTAATAAGCATCGTCCATACATTCTTTTAACTTACTAAAATGAAAACACGTTGACGCACGGGTAAATGAGATTCTTAATCACCAAAGATTGAAATCCTAACGGCTCCCTTTTAAGCTTCATTTCGCATTAGTTTTCTTAACTCTCTCGTGCTGTGAAGTTCTTTAGAAAAAAAGTGAGGAAACATGCTTCATTAGGGCATGAGGATGTAGAGTTGAATTTGGTAATAAATCTCCCACAGTTTGAAAACATTTTTTTCTTTTCCATTACTAATTTTCCAGAAAATAAGCTTGTAAATATAGTTACGAAGTGTAATGAACTTTCTACTCTTTGAAGGTTTCTTCTACAACCCGAGGTGTAAAACCAGGGAACCTAGAACGCAGTGTCCCGTTCGCTCCCCCAGAACTGTGTATCCGTCGACTGAACACTTCGCCAACCATTTCTCAGCTCTCCGGCGAAGAGGGTGAAGATGAGGGCATTATGACCTCCGGGTCAAGGTCAAACGGTGGATCAGGAGGCGCTGTTGTGACGGTGCCGGTGTCCGTCACCAAACAGCCCAATGGATTTGGTTTCACTCTGGCTGATCAAATTGGTGGCCAGCGGGTGAAAGAAGTTTTAGAACCCACCGGTCTTCGTGTTGGTGATGTCATCCTTGAGGTCAATGGAAAGTGGGTCAAGGATTTGACACATTTGGAAGTCGTCCAAGTGCTCAAAACCTGTCCGGTTGGAAAGACTACTGACTTTTTAATTCAAAGAGGTGAGTGATTATTGTCCAGGATAAAAGTTGAATAGATGCACGATTAGCCAACTTCACTAAATGTTAAGTTGTGTTTAGGATATTATTGGGTTTATTTTCTTAAATTCCTTGAGTTTAAAGGATTGGGAAATTTTATTTCAGTAGTAGTACCGACTATTCGAGTCGGTACTACTGTTAACTTAAAAATCACGTTGAATACAACAAGCGTGTGAAGAAGAAATTGGCTATGCAAACACTTTCTATTTTTCTGCGATACCAGATGTGTAAGTTCATATAGTCATTCCAAATTCAAGGCTGCTCAGCGAGATGAAGAGGAAACGTTTTCATATGAATAACCTTCAGGACTAAATCAAAGTTGGAAAAGAATGCCAAATACAGGAAAGGTAATCATAAATTCCCATAGATCTCTCTTCAAGGTTCTAAAACTTGAAAGCTATGCATCCTATTGTCCAGTGCGTACTTCGACCACGATTTTTAAATAAATGGACTTATTATTAGCCATTTCAGAAACGAAAGAAATGAGAGAACTGATTTAAATAAATGACAATGTTGGCAATGTGCTAACGCATTTCTTCTAACAAAAAGAAGTAAGCTGTTGGTTTTTTTCCGGATTTGTTGTCTTTCGCACTGTTAAGTAAGATTTCTGTATCCGAAATTTCAAACTGGAGCTGGAAGTCTTCATCAGTCAACTAGAGCCATCTAAGGCATATAAGTATTTGATATTGATGCTCATCAGTGCACTTGTTAATTCTGGATAAAAATGAAGGTTGGTAGAATTTGAGTGGCTTCAAGGTATCTTCTCTCTACTCAAGTCAAGTACTGCAAGGAATTCTATAACGATCTTTGGAAGTTATTTCACAAACCACTTAATTGTGATCACGTATTTTTTGTTTTATTCTCCTCACTTAAATCCTAATTACGAATGTCAGCACCTCATTTTGACTCCAATCTGTGAATTACTCGAGTGTTTAACAATTTATGTTTGCACTGCAGGGCTGATTGACAGGACACACAACTGACAGTTGTAACTTTTTCAAGTCATCTCAACCATTTTGCCTTTTTTTCTCAAATGCACACGAGCAGTCGTTGTTGTATGTGCATTTCTCATTCTTCATTACCTCAAAAGCGGACTTCTCCTCTGCATTAGCCAATGAAATTATGGTTATTAGTAGTGTATGTATATACCTGTTCTAACAGGCGTACAGATATAAGCGTTTATCAGTGAAAGGTAGGGAGCTGCATGATATTTCTTCTCGTGCGTTGATAGAAGTTGCTCATTCGAAGTATTCACTGTTCGCGATTGTGGTTGTGTTTGTAAGTCTCGAATTTTTCTTTCCTTCTTGAAATTTTGCTTTGGAATTTTGGTATTTTTAGCACCACTACTGTTGAATTTTTGATAGAGGAACGATCTAGCATATGTAAAGGGCTTGATTATATAAAAATCAGTGGAAAGCTCCAGTAAAGAGGAGGTGGAACTCTGCCAATATATATATGTACCTGACTAAATTGAAGTACTCTTGCGTAGAGAGCAGGTAATTTATGTCACGCATTTCTTGACCTAAATTCAAAATCATGACCTGGCAGAAGCAGCAACAAGGCATTAATTCAATTTTGCATTTAATTTAATCTTATATATAGTTCTCCCACTTTTTAATCTAAATATTTTCTTATGCATAGGATGTATTTTTTTCCATGATGGTGCTTCGTCAAAAAAGCACGAACTTTCTATTTCTCAGTCACCCTTCATATTGTTGTGTTATTGCAGAAAATAGAAGAAAGAAATTGAAAGCATATTTTGTTTTCTGGATACCAAGTGATACACATTCATACAAATTGGCCAGTTCAAGCTGTAGGACGGAGAACAATCACAAATTTGGATATTATTAATGTAAAAACACAGAATTTTCCTCAGTTAGAAGATTTTTTGCTGAGTTAAGTGTAGCCTTGATATCCTCACTTGTAGATATTCCATGGTTTTATGCTGAAAGAGAGCCAGCTAATGAATTATTCTAGTTGTAATATAAAGTTACTCGTCAATTTAAGGAAAATGCAAAAATCTGCTGCCTCTCGTTTTATGCCTTTCCAAACGGAAGCTCTTTGTTCGTATTTTTTTAACAATAACGAACAAAGAATGTCGCCTCTTTCTTGATTTATTGGCATTGTTAATAAAATAGCTTCTCTTCTGGAAGTGTCTTGTCTCCGATGTTTCTTAAATTCTACGTTTGAAACGACTACCTTTTATTTCGAAATTGAAGTTAACTCACTTCCTTCCTTATCAAAATAATGAAAATACATATGAAATTAGCTCAAATTGATATTTTGATAAAGAGGCTTTGTTTTTCTCTTTAACTGAATACGAACAGCTTAATTTTTTTAACTCCTTAATTAATAAATGATATTTACAATTGAGTCTTGGATACATAAATACCATTTGGACGCCTTTTTCGTTTTAGTTATTTATTTTTTTATTTCTCTATTGCCACATTTGAGAAGAAATTCATTTAATTCATAATCAAAGCCACAAAAATATATTTATATACAGACTCACCGGTCTTGTGTGTGAGGGTAAATGAAATAGGTAAAATAAATTACAAAGGCAAGAAATTTGAGGAATACAAGTGACTACTCATCAAAATAATGACTATATATCAACCTTTTAAATTAACCTTCTCAAGAATCCTCATTCGTTTCATGAGTCTGATTCTGCATCTAGCATGAAATGCGTTTCATTTTTTCCTGATAGGCACTATTTCTCGTTAATGGAAGTTCAAAGACTTAATTTCTGCCTGTCCTATTGACAACTTCTTACTTGTGATGTTGTTATACAATTTGCGACGAATACTTTCGATGGATAGTGTTTTAAAGTATAAATAAGCCAATGCAACTCATAATTTTCTTCATATATTGTCGAAATCCAGCAGTTGTGTCATTTCAACAATCGAAAAGTCAATTCAACTATACGTTTCGCCTTTTTTACTCCGCTCTCAGTTTTATGAAATTTTTATTATGTGGTGAACTGGCTTTACTTTTCTCTGCAAATAGATCTTTGTTTTAATGCGCTTAACTGCTGCTTTGAATAATTCAGTAGCAATGTTCAGTTAAAGAACATATAACTCAATAAAATACCCCACTCCTAATAAATTATTGCTTTGTAAATTTGATATTTGTTTAAACATGAGATGTTAATTGTTTGTCTCCCCTTCCAATTTGAAATGTGTCAGATTTAAATCTGTCATTTCAGTTATAATCCCTGTAAGGAGAAGGATGTAGCTCAAAGACAAAGCTTCAATTTTACTTTGTATCAATACAATGGAATTTTTATGAATTAATTCACACATATAAAGGAAATTCTATTTTTTTCAGCTGAATATGTTTTCAAATTTAGCCCGTTGAATCCATCCTCTTTCCAGGTTTTAAAATTGAATTTTAATTTAAGATTTAGTTTATTGATCGTTCAATCGATTAATTTACAATTTGATAAGTAAGATGTCGGAGGAAGATTATCACTTTTGCGATGAATACATATTATATATTTGAACTTGTTTATCTTGATATTCTCTTCCTCTGTATTATTCTCAAAGTGACTTTTAAAAACTTTCTGTTATAAATTGTTCTGTTGTTTGCTTATTTCTTCGTGAAAAAAAACTTGTTTAGAATTCGCTCATGATTTTTTTACTGTTTATTTGGTGAAATTTTAATCAAACTTTGTTCCCGAGTTTGCTTATATCGAATAAACAAAAATCAACATTTTCTATTTTGCATCAAATATTTTATATATTTCCTCCACGTTTGTTGACATATTTTGAGATTAAACTGATAAATATGCCAAGTAAACTTGGTCTAATAATGATAGATAATTTAATGGCTTATTTACGACTAAAGTAGACCGCAATTAGGTGAAAAATGTAAAGAAATTGAAATTTGTCGAAAAATTTCTTTATTTTCCCTTTCAGAAAAGGAGATACCGTCAAGTAGGTGAAATTCCCAATCTTCTTTGAGTTCCTCAGATCACTGTAACTGAGATTGAGTCTTTGTAATAACGTTGGGGTCTATCGGAGCAATGTCAATCGAATAGATAGAATAGGTCAAGTCACTCATGTCGCCAGATCAGTTCGGAGGTGGCAGGCAAGCCACCCCAATTTATTAATAAGTAGATTAGTTTTATACACAAAACATTTCTTCTTTGGACGTCAGTCGTGTCTCATTGTCGGAGTCTCGGCCGGATGATAGACACCCGCTTAGGTATCTATGTACAAACACAAAGCGGGACAGCCTGTGGACACTGTAGTGGAGATCTTATCGCCAGTCAATCATTTCTAACTGCTAGATGATGATAGACATCTGCTGGCTATAGCTATTAACCAAATCTGAGTTAATTTTATTCAAATGCATTAAAAAACCCATGGGTGGTGGTTCGGCACGTGAGATTTCGAAGAAAAGTTTAAATTCTTGGTTCTACCAGCATCTTCTTTATACATTTAAATAATATCAGGAATTTTGGTAAAAATACGAGCTTTAGATGCCACCTTTTCATTAGTTAATTAATAATTAAATTTAATTAATTATTAATAAGTAATGTACTGCTGGAAACGAAAAATTTTTTTGCTTCCTGAAGAATTCTACCTTATGCTTGAATATTTCCACTTTGACATTCTTTCTTGGTTATTTTTGTCCATAATTTTACGGGCTTAAGCATTACTTCTGCAAAAGATATTTATCATTATTCAAAAATATTATATTTTTTTTATTTTAAAGCTATATTTATTTGCTTAATTCGGCATCCTACTGTGAAAGAAAAAAACAATTTTTTGTTCTGAATTCGTTCCTAATTTTTCCTTTTGTTTATTTATTGAAATTGTGAGGAGACTTTGTACCTAGGAGTGTTTGTATAGAACAATATAAAATCACTTTTAAAGCAAAATTTTAGTATTTAGTTTTTGTTTTCAAAAAAAAATTAATAGGATTTTCTCCTAAGTTTATATCTGACTATAACAGACTTTACTCCATTGAAACTCTAGAGAGATTGAGAATGGTTAGAGTATTCCTTTAATTCTCTTTCAAAAATAGGATGCAATTTCTCATCCATTATGATTCCACAAATTGGTCAAACGCTTGTCCGAATCAGTGTAGCCAAGAGTGAGTCTCCAAACCTATCAGCGGAATCCACGGATGGTACTGCCTACACGCACCAAATTTCATTCTGCTGTGGATGATATCCTTAAATAATTTCAGAAATTTGACTGACAGTTTTTAAATGTCAATTTTTCATATTATTGAACCAGCCTAACATGTTTTCAGGTCTACAATATATTAATTTTAATTTGAGACAAACTTTCTCTTATTCTCGGCAACTAAAGCGGCTCCAGCCGCAATTCAGTCTTATTCTTACATAATATGCTCATCTACCAGGTTCCCACTCTTTTCTTTCCACTGTAAAATCATTCAGCATTCATGATACCTTGCAGTTTTTCTCAATTTCCAAAGGGATTGGAGGAAGAACACTTTTGCACACTAAGTTTTGTGATAATGCGATGAAAATTTTCCTCAGAAAATAGCCGTCGGCTATCAATCCTGAGTAATTGTTCCTCTTCTTTCTCATTTTTGTTACAGAAATGAGAAAAATCTCAATGCATATATTCTATCCTCTCTAGAACTGTTGCTGCCGCTTGTCCGTTAAGTTCTTATACCTCCTTGAGAGTTTATTTTCACAAAAATTTATATATTTTCCTATCAAACTTAGATTTCTTTAACTATTACACTTCCCTAACTTTGTAATATCTAGTTCGATACCTTTCCTGGTTCTCTAAAAATTTGATTGCGACAATTTTGTCTTCTTCTATCTCTGTTTTTGTGAAGATCTTTACAACCTGGTAAAATTTAAAAGGACTTAACCTAACTTATCATGTCTTTTCCTTCTATCAGCTATTCCAATTTCTGCGGACCGGACCCACACAGACGCAAGTCTCAATCCTAATTTCACCGTAAGCTTTTTAGCACTTTAATTGTGGAGTTGCCTGATACAAAACTCATTCATTTTATCTTACCTTCTGAATTAATTTAAAAGGTGCAAATGTACTCCTCTTTAATGGGAAACCTAAATGAAATATTATTTCAATTCAATTGTTCCGGAGCTTATTTCCTGAACTCAAACTTCCAGGAGTTAATGTAGGAATAGGCGGAAGTAGCGAATTTGTATCAAACCAGCACAGATAACTGTAATAACTTTAACAACTTTTGAACAAACCGCAAAGCAATAAAATTTATTTCTGGCCGTAAACAATAAAATTTCATGATCTTAAAAGGTTGCTAATAATAGAAACCAATGAATAACTGAAATGTAACAGTCAAAGAACTAACTGCAATCCAGAAGTAGGGAATCTAAACCAATCTACAATTAAAATTTTAATTAATAATATGTTGGAAAGTGTGTTTTTCAAAGAAAATGTTAAATGTCTCTCTTGGTTTGCAACTGCTCTTAGCTAACTTAGAATATCAAAGTACATTTTAATCGGAATAGAAAGCAGAGTAATTGATGTACTAAATTACTCTAATTTTGTTCTGTTCTTCTTTTTCAGAGGATACCTGGCTGTGATTCACCTTTAAGTTTTGGTAAGTTATTTGTGCTTAAACTAAGTACATGTACAATTTCCTCCCTCCTTCTACCCCCTCTTTCCTCAAAGCCCTCCTCTTTCTTATCGGAGTTGAATATATAATGAGATATCGCGTCGGGCAGTACACACAGAAGTAAATAACTCTTAGACTAAGTTATCATAAATGGCTGCTACATTAGAGTCGGTAACCTAGCATTCATTTTACTCTCCCATCAATACAGCTCCATTTACATATGGAGGTTAGGTTATTGTTATGTGCTCCAGATTAATTTGAGCAAATAGAGGTACCTTTTAAAATTGCGATTAGAAATGTCTGAAAATCGATAATTCTCCGATTGGCTGTAGTGGAAATTCTTTGACTCTGGTCGAGAATTTTGTGCCTAAGACACCGGACTCTGCAACTTCTAGGAAACGTCACAAATTGTTAAATACTAAGGTCTCTTTGCTTAAAATAGCTTGAGGATGAACATTTTTACCATGTTTAAGTCATTTGAGAGGATATTGATTCATCTGGTCATGAAAAACTGCGCCATAAAAAACCGAACTATTTATTTCACTAAAATATAAAAAAATTAATAGTGGATGACGGACATGCAAAATCTCTAATCGCAGGTAGAGCGTCTCTCAAAAACTTTCTTAGTTTCGTCTTAATATCGGACCATATTTTTGTACTTTTCCATTAAAATATTGCCTATTACAATAGTTACCCATCTAATTAGTCCCTAATCTGGGTGAGGGGCTTTTCCTCTAGTTCAGGTAGCAGTTGAAATCTTGTGTTGCTAGCATTTGCCCTAGAGATCCAACCTCAGTTTACTCCCTACTCACCTACCTTTTTTGCGTAAAGATAGCTTACTTACTGCTGTGTTTTCTATCTAGACGGTGCAGATATGAATGATTTCTCACCCAACAACGGCTTCTATCCCGTTTTTCATCCTTCCGATTACAACACGGTGAGTCATTCCTTCTTATTTCAGATATTAAACGGACGGCTTACTCAATAAGAAAAGTTTAGATAATAAATCACAAGCCCGTTGAAAAAACTCATATGCCCTTCAAGCAGTGTTAAAAACATCTGACATGAGTAGGGGGAATTTCTCCTGGAGTCAATTTAACTAGAAACTCACATTCTACCATCACTGCTGTTGACTAATGCAGCTGACCATTCACAATAATGGATATGCACCTATGAGCTTTAGTCTCACGATCTCGAACTTTGCACACATTCACATTGATCACTGCACTAGCAACACCAGATAGTGGAGAAAAGTGTTTGTGTTTGGTAATTATTTTGTCTACTACTTAAATGTCATATAAGCATTGGTTAATAGTATGCTTATGACGGTTGTTAATGTATTAGTTCGAGTTGTCATCGATAACTACTAATCTTGTCAATGTTCGAATAGCCTTCAAATTCGTCCTCTTTTTCTCTCATGCTTATATTTAGCGGAAAGCGGTAATTATGAATCATTTTTCCTGCTCCCTTTCTTTATTTCAAGTCTTTTTTTTGCTAATTTATTAAGCGCTCGTAAAATGGATCACGTTTTAATTGCTTGTTGTACTTTAAATTACTTGAATAGTCAGTAAGTTTCGTTTGAGAGAAAATAGAATGAACGCCAGTGACTTCGGTAATTTATTAAATGCTGACAAGGAGAAAATATAATTACCAAAGTCATTAAATATTTTCGATTGTCGAGAATAATATTTTTTTATGTTTTACTGAACACTTATTACTAATTCTTTTCTTATGAATAAAAGTGAACTCGTTGTTTGTCTTTTCTCTCTTCCCCTCGGATTGGTAGCGCGAATTTATACCAAATACCCGTGAGATTAAAGCTGAATGCTGGTGACTACTAATTATTTGTAAACATGTATATTTGTCTTCCATGGAAAGCTCCCAAAAATATTTTATGCTATAAATTTGCGGTAGATATTACCATATATGTCCTGTTCTCTGATTAAAAATTTTTTGACCATTTCTTACGTTGGTATCGCTTTAGTCATCTCTTCGGCAGTCGTTGAATCACATTTTCTCCGGTTTTCTTTTGGCTCTGCGGTCACGAAACAGCTGACGTGTTTGGTCGGAAAATTATCAACCGAAAATTGGCTGTCGGCAGTGATGATTAGATCTGTTCTTCTGTTGTTATGACGCTCGTATTTCACGATGTAGTCGAGGGAAAAGCACGTCTCCTTTCCTTACTGTAATATTGTGAAAAAAGTTGAAGATTTTCTCTCGGTATATATAATGTCCAGAATGTTGAAAACACGCTTGTCAATGAAAGGGGACATTTCAACTATCATTCCAAAAGTTGGGTCAGAGAGGACAAAAATTCTGAAAAGATATCGTGAAATTTGTTCATTCGAATGACAAGCAATTTTTTTCGAGTTAAGCACTTGGTGATAGGCTTTTAGTAGTCGTTTGAGATAGCCCTTCAACTTGGATTTTATAAAGTAATCCTTCATTTCGGATTCAATGTTTCGGTTTCCGTGCTTATATCATATTTCACTGAACTGCAAATCAATTTCGAAATCCTCATGTATTCGTGAGTGTTTCCATTCTTTTCGAGTGGCTTTTAACTGTCTTGGATATAAAATGCGAAATTGTGTGAGAACCGCTTGTTTGGCTTTGCATTAACACAGTTATAAGATTTATAAGTAGGCTAACCAATAAAGTAAATGCTTCACTTCTGAACTGGTTGGTCAAGTAAGGCCTAGGACTCATCATTTAGGGGTAAGAAAGTAGGAAATGCTACTGCTAGCTCTATAGCCCGTTTCGATTCACTTTTTCCCTTAAAATTAGCCTGAAAGGGTCTTTCCGCTTTGCTTTAATTTGTTTGAAAAAAGTTAGACGGCGCCTCGTGAAGAACCTTAACCATTTTCATAGATTTTGCCTTCATTATGACTAGATGATTAAATTAAAATCTAAGACCTCTTGTATATTTAATTTGAACTCGATTTATTTAATTACTTTGTAAATATTCGTGTTTAAATCAATTAAGAAAATAACTTCTGGCAACCCAACATTGAAGTTATTCATTTAAATGAAACTGGGGTGTATGCGATGAAGAAAATCATAAACTAAAGCGTTCGTGAAGACCACAACACAATCTGAAATGGATAGCAATGCGAGGAATGTTTAAATTTTTTTCCTAAGGAACCGGTTTGTCTCATATTTAACACCTAGATGGAAACATCGTCTCTTCTTTTTATCCTGACGCTTCTTTTACGCTTACATTTGTCCTATTCTGAATTGTCCTAAGATTGTTTGTGTCACGTTAGCTGTTAATATCATTTCTTACTAACTGGGCTAGTTCTGGCATATTTAAGGGCGTCCAAGTCAAGTAACTTGCATGGTTAGAGCAATTTGGAGATTTTTTTGAGAAACCAATCTACTCAATTTATTAACTAAAGGTTATGGAATATACACCTGTATGCAATGTACTTTTGTGTCACGGCGGCTAACGTGATTTTCTGTGAAGTTGAGTCACCGGTTCGATGTTCTTCGGTGCACACCCAGTAAGTGGAATTGTCACTCGCAATCTATCCAATAAATGGGGTGGCAGAAATCGAGTTTCACACCAAGGAAGCTTCATGATATTATCCACCATCTTAAATGTATGCCATCATCGAGCGCTGTCACTGATGCCCCGAGTTAATTATTGTTAAATGACATCACTATAATAGAGAACGACTGAATACACTTTGGTAGTTTTCTAAATGACAGTATCTGATGAGTCAAGCTGGCACTCGACCACCTGCACTGGTTAATGTCAGTCTATAGAATGGAATGGTAGAATTCCATTCCCCAGTTTAGCAGTAAATGGACCTCTCTTATTTGATATATGCATGGATTGTTTATAAAATCCTGCATTCCAGCGCTTGTTGGTGATTTAAAACGGGAGTGTGTGCGATAGAAGATGGTGATTCAAATATTGAGCCACTGCAGTAAGCCTTAAATTGTTGTAATGTATATATGTATGTTTTTATATGTACTAACTACAAGTTGTCGCCTCTTCGGATCCATTTGAACATTCTGTCAAGAATAACAAAATATTCCTCCTTTATCATTTATTTTTCAAATACAAATTTAATTAAAACTGAACTGTATTATCGTTTAGCGTATATAAATAGAGAGAATTTCAGTTAAGAAAGATGTCGATTGTTGAGGAGATGGGAATTTTATACTATTACTTGTATTGTTCAAGACCGTTTGCGTATTTGTTTCCCCCTAATCACAAGTGTTCTAAAACTTAGGACATTTTCCCTTGGTAAAGTCCTTCAGGATCGAATTTCAAATTTATTGCTTCATTCGCAACTTTTAGCCAGATTAATACCAAAAAATATGAAGGTAATATTTATTTCAGGAGGTTACAAGTTCATGGATGAAACAGAATGTAAACCACTCACAGTCTAACCACAAAAGATCAATGTTCATAGACGCACATCCAGTGACTGGACTTATCGATCCCGCTAATTATTTCAGATCGACAAAGGAGTGACGGGACGTCTGTTTCTGAAACAAAGGAATTCCAGAGAAGTGTTGGAAAGATATCTTTCTTCTGGAGTTTTGTAATTTAAAAAAATTCTTGTGATAAAGTATTCTTTTCTGCCTTAGAGGTTGTTGATATCTGATACCAGTATTAGTAGTTTGTAGCTGAATCATCAGTTCGGTCTCATATTACACCTCTCTGTAGAAGAATTACGCTTTTTCCTTCGCTCTTGAATTTTCCCATCGGAAAATCGACTTCCACTTGCCACTTTTAAAAATAATTCGGACCTGATCATATAAAGCAGTATTGCATAAGCTCTTTTTTACTAATAGCAAATTGCGTGACTGTTTTAGTTCTTCTGATAATATCTAACTGATTTCACTGATGTTGAATTATTCATTATAACTCTGCCTATTTGTTCTCTCCCTCTCTCTTTCTCTCTCATTTCAAATTTAATCAACAAATCCATCTCTCCCTTCTTCCATTTGCCGCTAAATTGACATAGTTGAATTTTATGAGATTCAGTGTTGCCTTTTTATTTGCTTCCCAACTCTGTTGTCGTAACAATAGGTAGCAACACTTATCTCGGATAGAGGGGTGATATCATGGCGCCTCCATGGTGAGAAATTTGAAATCTCACCTCTTTTATTATTCTCGAACTTACTCAGTAGCCATTCCGCTCACTGCAAGTGCGCCAATGAGCATTGAAACGATGACCCCTGGTCTCGCAGACGAGCACAATAATCACGTTACCACTTGCTCATTATTTAGCAGTTAATTAATAGGACAATGGGGTAGATTTCGAAGAATCTTTCTCCCATTTAAACTGAGTAAATTTCACTTTATCAAATGAAGAAATCAGATTTTTACGAGGTTATGCACAGCTTTCATACTCTGAAGATTAAAAGAAAGAGAAAGCTTAGTTTGGAAATTTAACTTTTTGTAATAAATAATTAGTTATATATATTAATATAAATATTCATTTAATTTAATTGATCATCCTGATTCGTATTAGGAATCTACTTAGGACAAGTACTAAATTCTAATACTTGTAAATGGTTATTGTTTTGAATTTTGTGGAATTCCGATAGTGAGAAATCGAATTTTCTCAGTTTCAGCCCAATACCTTTCTTTGTCATTTTTAGACTTCTCAATTCTAAATAAGTAATGCTGCATTCGTTTATTGATTAGGTCGACATAGTCGTAATGGTCGTTTAATAATAGTTGACATTATTATTGCAATTTTTGTAGGCGCATAATTTGACTTTATCTTTCTAATCTTCTCGGGTGCAGAGTACGACCATCTCAACCTCTGGATCGACCCGTTATCGATCGCGAACCCCAGGACCAGGAGAAGAGCCCCGACGAGATGGAGTTCCTGGACTGGGCAATAGTTCCGACTGTATCTACAGTCTGGGAGAGTCCCTCAATGGTTTGGAGCTCTTTAGATGTCCATCTCCTCCTTCAAACGGTGGTGGAGTTTGGACAGCGGGCCTCAAACGATATGGAGGCACAGAATTCGACACCTACTGTTTACAACAGGGCCTCTCTAGAAGTGAGTTCTCTCTGTTTACCTAAAGTAGAAACTGAGTTACCTGATAACGTTTCATCAGGGGAATGCATGTAACCACTGTAATGTATTCCTTCTGTTGTCCATTTAAGAACTCTAGGATGCAGGAATTGAGAGCGAAAAAATCCTAAGACGGAAAGGTATTCACTAAATTTTCCACCATTTTTGCTGTCATACTTTGTTGTTAGAGACTATAGAATAGATCACTGATTGGTATTGATTTCAATAGTCGGTGGGGCCAAATGAAATTAGCTGAACGATAAACCAATCTATGATTGCCGAGTAATTTGACTTTGCCATGACCCGGCATTGGTGATGATGTGGAAGTCCCATGCCTGCGGCCTGGAACCAAATTTACACCTGCTTTGCGCGGTAAGATATCTATTCGCCTTTCTGGCGTTAACAGGCGCGAGAGTCGTCATTCCATATGGTGTTTGATCTGGTTCAACTGAGAGTTGAGTTGAGATATTTACTATTTCCTTATCGGTTCCATTTACATGGTCCATTGGTTTAATGAGGCATTTTTAATTTTCAACATATCGAATTAGAGTGAGTATCATTTTCCGTGAGCTTTCTTGCTCTCTATCTGATCACTTGACAGTCTAAACTATTTCTTATTCCAGCTATCTCCCTTGTATTCATTACCTAGATCTTCTTCTCTCTTTTTAGTGCAGTTTCAGCTTTATCAAATAAACGTTACCCATTGCCTCGAGGTCACAAGGCCAAGACCCATTAATGTTTGTTTATTAATCGACATATCCACCCGTTCTGTTTAATACCTAGAAGGTTGGAAGAACCCAAATGTTCATTTTTGGTCCGAATTAAGCCTGGGAATTGAAGCGTCCGCTATTCAAACACTCCAGTTAATCGAATGACACTTAGTGTTGGAATTGTCATCAGGCCAGGAATTGGTGCAAGTTTATTCTGACGTTAAGAGGATGTTTTCTGTGTCATCCGAGTTTCATGGGAACAATAATATTTTTCTGTTCGGTGATGACTGGATTTATTTCTCACGATTTAATGATAGCGTAAGTTCATCCATTTATTCGATAGCCAGAAAATGCCTTCTAAAAATGTATTTTCGAATCTTGGTAGATGTAGTAATTAAACTAATTCCATCTAATGCAAAATTTCTCGACTATGAGTTCCAATTTTTGCTTTCACGCGAGATCACGTTGTAGATAGAAGCTATCGCGGTTTAGACTTTAAATCAAAATTTATCAGAAAGTTATTGATTCAGCTTTCGTGGTCGTAAGCGTAAGGTCATCCCATTAAATTTTGTTACCTATACCTCACTTAAGCAACTTTCTGAAAGTAAATGAGTGTATGCCTGGAGAGATTTGAAACATATTTAGGCAGATAACATTGTCTATTTAAGGAGAGAATATTAAGATTGACAGCTTGTACGGATTCTTCTCTAAAAGCTCCGAGTTCTTCAGATTAGTCTCCATTCATAGGATCGACATTAATCGGCAA
This sequence comes from Hymenolepis diminuta, assembly GCA_900708905.1. Taxonomy (NCBI): domain Eukaryota; kingdom Metazoa; phylum Platyhelminthes; class Cestoda; order Cyclophyllidea; family Hymenolepididae; genus Hymenolepis; species Hymenolepis diminuta. Next base: position 955,844 of record CAADRB010000003.1, read on the forward strand.
GAATGTTCATTTAATCGATGTCTATTCTTTGAGTTTGACCCACCAGCTGTCATTCTAATAGTTATTTAATGAAATGAAAGATTCTAACTCAATTTCCCACAGATCAACTTCCCATGTTTTTAACAGAGATAGAGACATGAAAAATCATTGCTCGGCGTTAGTCATTACAGGGATCTCACGAAGTGAAGTGAGTTCAACCTTACTGAAGCATACATTGTAATTAAAATGATCTTTCTCATGACCTTCGATCGAAACTGCAGCCAAAGAAATCACTTTGCCCTAATTAACCACTCCCCCACAAGTGTTGAATTTGCGTTATTGAGCAACTTGTTAATATACGTCAAACCTTCTGGATATCACAAGTTAAACGAGGACTTTGCGTAATGTTGATGAAGACAGCGTCAAAACAGTCAATTTGACTAGTGTTTGTCGCGTGTAGAGCAAGCCAAACCCACATCTAGTACGCACGCGTACTCTGAGGGGAGGGACTCGCAAACCCCACTGCCGTAACACTTGACGTTTATGTTATGCGAGGTGCAGGGGGTGCTTTACTTTGAGCGTCTCGATATTGGTATTAAAGGAGTCACGCGTGTTGCAGTTCTCCCCTCGGGTTTCTGCATACGTTTATATAGACTCGTGTTGGTGTCTCCTTTTATGGGTTCATTGAGGAGGTATTTAATGTACCTAGTTAATGCACCAGTGAGTAGGTTGTTTGGTAGTACTTATTTGACATGAATGGGACGCTCCAATTTAATCCCTTCATTTTATCTCATGTTTAATTACAACAAAATATATTAATTTTCGAAGGTATTACTTAATAATTCTAGCCATTAAAAGGGAATCCAAGTTAGAATTAAAAATGGGATCCTTGTTGTTTATAGTCTCTTTGTCTTAGAGATTCACAAGTGGTTCAAGGTGTATACAAATAGAATAAGAAGATGTAGATGTTTTATTCTAGTAATGCTTTTTTGTGTTGGCTAAGATTTGCTAACACAATCAGCTCTTTGTATCTGAATCTCAGGTGAATTTAAGGTGCTTGATCATCGAAAAAGTAAACAAAACAAGTGCACAAGTGGCGCATAGGTTAACGTGCTCGTCTGCGACGTCAGTGGTCATGGGAATGTCCAACTGCACTGGTCAAGTCTGGCTAATAAAAAAGTTGGCGGAATTCGAGTTTCTCACTAGGAGAGCTCCGCAATGCTACCTCTCTATGCAAGATGAATGTTAGCGAACGCTTTTTAAGTGGGTTTGAGAGTTGTATGTAATAAAAATGAATGGTTGAATTCCTGATTTGGCTGTGATTGGTCAACACTCAACAACTGTAAAATACAATCCCACTTTCATTATTTTTATATGAAATCATCGGTAATAGAAATCATGTTATCTCCAAACCTATATACGACGGTTCTGACAGGCTTTCTTCAGAAAAAAATGGATTTATCATAGTGGGAGAATAATTTTTGTTCTTCCATATACTCCCATACTAAACACAGATATGCTTTTTAATAACCCTCCATATCCTTTACCGACTGAGAAAGTTGTGCGCTGAAAAGTAAATCATCAACGAAATATATCCTATTTCATGACCATTTGAATGTACTAGTCTGATTCTGGACCAAATAACTACAGATCATTTTTGCTTCCAGTTGGAAAGTGTTGAAATTATGAAATTCGATGATAAAAAATAACGTTTAAAGTTCATACTTAACTCTCTATTTTAATAAAAGCCCATATTTTATTTCTCCATCTAGAGATTAGAAGAACTTGCAGTAATGGTGACAGCCAATCTGAAATGGAGTGGCTGTAATAATTATTAAAGTGGGTCGCCTGCTAATCTTCGGAGTAATGACCGCTTGAGAGTTTCTCAGTCAAATTTAACTATTAGATAAACATTCGGCATATTTTTTTATTTACATCACCCTTTCTTACTCAATTTTCACAAAGTCTAGATAAATTGCACTCGCATATCTCCCTTTTTATCTTTTCAGATAATCTCCTCGGAGGGCTTCCCCTGAACCTTGAGTATGAGTCTCTACCTAGAGGTTCTTCTATGATTGGACCACATCTCTTTGGCGAATTTTTTGTCAACCTCCGTCGAGAAACCAACGGTTTTGGATTCAAACTTCTTGGTGGCTTGGAAGAAGGCACCCAGGTTTGTGAATTGCTTAAATTTCATTGGCTTGGCAAAGGGATGTTCGGTTAGGATTTGCCTTCCATTTGGCGCTATGCGAGGAATAGTGTAAATTAAAGTTCTTACGATTGGGCAATTACTGTACGGCTATGGCTAGTCTACTGCATATGAGTCATGTTACATGATGGTAGATGGTAGATGCGCAGTGGTCATCGAGTATACTTGTCAAGTCAGAGGCCGCAGGATCTATGCCTATCAGTACACATCCAATGTTGTGGTTAAATCTGGTCTAAAAGAAAGGCGATGGAATGCTAGTTCCTTGTAAGGACACCTCTGTATACCCAAACCAAGTACTGTGAGCATTTCCAATGGGTTTGGGAAGTTTTACGGCTAACTCATGTATATATTTAAAAAATAATTAAAATTCTAAGCCCAATTCACCGTCGATTTACCGGCAATCAAATTAAGGCCATGGCCATTCGTACTAACTTTCTGGGCGTGTTGATCAAAATTGCTGCACTCAGCAGTACCTTGCACTACAGCACCGCGTTTATTTTACAAATCTGGACCAAAATCTGTCTGGCTTGTGGTATTTTCATGAGGTCAAACCAACACCTGGCGCTGTGACCTCACAGGGTCATTCTAATTCACATTTAAGCTAGTCTTATTACCTTAGGTTAGGTCTGTTCTGATAAAGACAGTAAGAGGATTAAAATCCTGATAGTCAGCGGCTGATGAAGCAGTGACATTTTTGGTACCCTACATAAGATGGCAGGATTTCCAATCCTTTTTTCGAAACTTAAGAAATTCTCACCGGAATTAAATGTGGAAATATCAGATTTGTAAAAGAGACAGGGGAGGGACTATGTCAATGATATAGAAGCATGGGTTTAAATTCTGTCTAAGCTTTCACCCATCTAAGTGATTATGAAAAGAAGATAAGGTCATGGGAGGAGAGTAATAGAGGTTAATGTCAGTTTGAGGCACACAGAAAGAGATAGACAATCAGATAGATTTGAGAACATTGCTAACTAAGAGACCTTCTGTGTCTGTAGTACCTCTAGCTATACTGCATGGTCAAAATGCAATAAAGCGTAAAATTTCTACGTTAGTTCCTTGCCTTAATTAGAGACCACTTGCGTAAATTATTCAGATTACAACAGATTTCAAATGCAGAGGGATGAAAAGGAAGACTGGATTGATGGTCAGTGATGTAGAAGACTGGAGATGATTGTACAATCTGGGAATAGGCACCGATAGGTAAATTGTCTGTTCCTCTTAAACGCTCATCGCCGCAGAGAAGAGCAACTGCTCCCTTACCAGTCTTAGTTTTTTTTCGACACTTTCGGTCACTCTGATCGAGAAAGCATATTGCCTTATTAATGTTTATGAGACTTTAATGTTTCAACGTTGTTAATAAGGTTACAGACACAAAATTTATTTTCAATATTTATTAAAAATTTTTTAGACAAATGAATCAATTTCATGTGGCCCTCTCAGAAGTAGTTTACTTCCTAATTTGATAATATGGTTCCATTCTATACTTTGTTTAAACTGAAATCGATCAAATTTCCTCCCGTACTTCTTACACAGTCATTTAATTTCTAAAAATACATATTGTCCCTTTCCTATATTTCAATGAATAGAACTTTGTTTAAGTCCACTCTCGTTTTATTATGACTTTTTATGAAGGAAGAGGATTGTTTGAATAAATATAAAGTTATAACAGAACTGATGCAATAGGATTTGGAAGGCCGTTAACGCAAACCATGAATTTCTCATGAAGAACAGGAATTTAATGCATTAAAATGTCATTACCAATAAGATTGTCTGATTTCAATTTTAAATATCAACGTGTCCTTACAAAAACTGTGAAATGTAATTCAAATTTTAACTTGACAGTGACATTTGGGAATATTTTTACCTCCTCAAATGCCTATAAACTTAATTTCAAGTGTGTTAACATCAAAGGAATTAAATGTACGACAATTACGTTAAGGGTAATTAAATAATCAATTTTTTAATTGTCTTAATTTACTTTTGAGTTTTTGACCAGTTGATGAAATCAAATCAATGTAATTCCGGATTTGACCATCCGAAATAAATATTAAGTCTCTCACATTGGTAGATACTGATTTAAACCTTTATCGATTTTACTTGATCAGGTGACAATCGGGAGCTTGGCACCCGGCGGAGCAGCTGAGCGAAGTGGACAAATGCGAGCCGGTGATCGATTGGTGTCGGTGAATGGAGCGCGAGTCTTTGGTGGCACTCATGCCAGAGCTCTTGAACTTCTGGAACGGGCTGCAGAGACTCATGGAGAAGTCACGCTGGGTCTCTGGCGATCTTCACCTCCTGTTCCGAATTCTAATTCTACCGTAAGTATCTCTAATGATATAAAAATAATGAACTTGTGAAAAAGCTAATCTAATTTTTACAATATAGGCATTTTGAAGAAAAGAGATGGATATAAAGTAGCGCTAATCCCAAGCAAAGCCACTTTTACAATCTGACTGAGTTAGGCAAACAGTACACAATAACCTTTCTCAAATCAAGAGAACAAAAGAGTTGATATGGACTAATGACAAACTGAGCGATTGTAGGAGGAAAAAGAAGTGAGAGAGTGGATTGTAGACAGGAGAACTGGCTTATACTGTCTAAACAGCGTGCGTGAAAGTGGAATTGTCTGTAAAGGCCAAAATAAGTCACGCTTTGAGGAGCTGTTTGATTTTGACTGCGATTTACTACTAGATAATAATTAAAAATTACAAGCAGGAGTTCTCCAACCCGACCTTGGTAATTAATAGGAAAAATCTTACTCTTTTCAATCGAATTTTCTTTACACACTGTGGTCATTTTATTGTCAATTAGCTGCTAGATCTAAGTAATTGCAGCGTATTAATAATTCAATTCAATGGCACATTCTTAATCTTTCACCAATTAGTAATTAGAGGGATTCATTAATCATTCGATAATCTGGTTTTCACTAATTTTGAAAGAAATGGGTTGCAGCGCGTTCTCTTAATTGCAGTCAATTAGGGAGATTTTCTAGCATCACGTACCACATTCTTACTCTGGCTACTCTTTTCATATATTCATAATTAGTTAGGAAGATTCTTTAGCTTTTTTTTATTAATGGCTTTTTATTTCAAGTAAAATGTCAAAAATATCGTTTCCTTTTTTAGATCATAAAAGCTAGATTGTTTATGTTAATATATTGATGATATTTTTTTTCAGGAAGAATTAAACAAACTCACTATGAATTTCACTTTTGTCAAATTTTATAAAATAATGATTTTATTTCTCAGTCTATTAATCCTAGATGACTTAGTCTACCTTAAATCATCTTTTAATAATGATTAAACATATCAAGTCACTTTTTTAAACATAGAGGATGGCGGTTGCTTGAAACCTAATTTATTGCTTTAAGTCGGTGAAAGATTGATTACAAGAAAGAGCTAGTAATGAGGTTCCATAATAGGCGTCTGTCGATTGACACCTTTACATAAATATTTATCTTATAACCTTCAGGTGCTTCTTTATAAAGCTACAACTACTCATACCCTAGCAAGAAGAAGGGATAGAACTGGATGCGCAGTAAATGATCGACCTCCTGGCTGGCTAACAATTGTGCTGTCGATTGCTCTAATGGTAACCTTATATGTCTAGGTATGCAAGTAGAAAATCGATAATCAATATTCCAGTGCGAGAGGGATGAAACCTATAAGTTCACTGAAAGTATTTGACTGAGTCTCCTAACTGATTTAAATGATTATTTGTTAACTACTCAAATCTTATGTACATTAAGATTTTCGGTACTTGATAAGTAGATTTCTTTTTTAGCCCCAATTACTAATCCACAGTTTCACAGACTCAATCTTCTAATTTACTATTAACGCTCTTCTCAACCCTCCATAACTAAGGTGCTGTGAATGTAACTCCACCGTATTAAGATAAAACTTTTTAGAATCAAAAACTCTTTAAGAGACGAAGACCAAGCAGATATTGTGCGTAACAATATTTGAATGAGGCAGAAAAAATAAAAATAAGGAACAAGCGTATTCGCTAGGAATGTCAGAGCCGAGTTATGACACATGGAGTTGAATTAACTGTCTAGCACCCTTTGCTCTTTTTGTGAGAAGCCATAAAAAAGAGCAAACCAACAAGACAGCTATCCTAGAGCAGTCGTGTGATTGCATCTCAACGGAGACCAATACAGACATAATAAGCGAAACTAGATTTTGAATCGTCGACAGTCACCATTAGTCAGAACTAAATTGTTTATATAAAGCAATGGCTTTCAAGTCGATATTATTAGTTATAATTTTGCATTCCAATTCCTTTTCAGAGCGGTTCTACGGAGAGTAGTGAGACTAGATGTTGGCCCTCCACTCAACCCTCAAAGACGTCTATTCGGAGCGTTCTTCTCCAAAGAAATTCTGGAGAAGAGGGTTTCGGCTTCGTTCTTGCCAATCTAAAGTCCTCGACGTCTAGACATCCCGGCGATCACTTTATTGGTAGGCATTTCGAATTTGGACTCTTCTTGAACGTAATGTAGATTATCCAGTGGTCAATAGTGATGATTTCAAATCTTATATTTGATTCTAAAGTAGTTATGAATATCGATAAACTAATCGGTCTTAATTTTCCCCAAATTACTTTTACTGAATTAAGTAAAAGGTCAGTTGGAGGACGAGCAAATACTTCAACTTCATATTTGGGGTTTCGTGCATTATGAGTGACGCTTTTAATGGTAAAGTTACTGAAATTCCTAGGTGTCCGTATGAATTTAAATTTATAAAAAATCAGAAAAGAATGGCAATTAATTAAATGAAATGAATTAAAGTGGTTGAACCGTACCATTTTTGCGGAAGAATTCTCTTTTTAAATGTGCTGCTAATCGCGAACTAGCTTTAATTTTTTCTCGCCTGTCATTAATAATTATTTTCTGTTTTGTGATAATAGATTTTGACAGTTGAGTTATTTTCTTCTTCGAGTTTTGTTTACCTAATTAATTTGATGTATTTATGGGTGTGATTAAAATATAATTAATCCTAAATGCTATGTTGAGTTTTTTTAAATTTCTTTGAAAGTTTACGATATAATTTCCTGAAATATACTAATTTAGTAGATTATAAAGGTTACCAAACTATTCAAATTGGGAAACTCAATCCTTTCTCCTCTATTCATTTGATTAATTGAAACTAGGAAGTCATTGGGCAGACTGCCAGACTTCTCTCTGTTCACCAGGCCACTAATTAACTGCCCATCAGAAGTCCCCTGAAATCTGAGTCATCTTTCTGTCTGCGCACAGGCTCACTTTGTGTCGTCTACTTTGTAATCACCTAGGAGAGGCCTCCATATATCACACGCTTATCTTCTGGAGATTTATGCCTACCATTTAAACTGCAAATCTGTCTGTTAACAATAGTGATTTATTGTTCTTTCTCTTACTCCCAAACGGGTTATCCTCCATTAATTATCTGCGTGAGTCAGACGAGACAATGTTAGAAACTTTTGTTCTCGGAGCGAGTAACAACAGCTGGGACACATTTGCGTTTCCCTTATTTATTCATTAATTATGTCAGAGGTGAAAATTAGGGATGATTAGATGAACTCATTTTCTTCGTATTTGATACTGATTTGTTAAGGTTTAATCGAGGGGTTAGCGACTTGCTTCTCCCTACCTCTTCCATTATTGGTTGAACTTACTAACGCTAGTTCGGTCCAATTTGTTTTGATATCTTCCTTTATATGCGATAGTTCTTTCGTAACTTTCATTTTTTGTTATTATTTTTAGTCCATAATGGAGTTGACATCCGTTAATCAGCAGTGTGAATCAGATGACGCAATGCGCTGGAGTACTAAGTCAATAAACGTACAATGATATATGTATATGAGGAATTGGGGAATAAACAAACACTTTTAATCCAGTAGAAAACAAAAAGTTGAGTAAGCTGAAGTGTATTGATTAAACCACGATGAGGATTCGAGTAAGAGAGGGATGAGGGAAAGGAGATGAGAGGGAGGCGTAAGAGCAGATAATTGACAAGCGTATGTCGGCGTGTGCGTATGCGAGTGGAAATACAATGGCAATTTATGAGTCACTTGGGTTGGGATACGCGTGAGGTATTAGTACAGATGTACTTCTAATTGAAACGGGACAGTTACAGAAGAAGAAGGAGAATCGTTAAACTTGTCTAGACTTTTGACAGATGGGGACATAAAGGCAAAAAGTCAACGTTTTTACCCAAAGAATGTGACTAAGGTGTAATTATGGAAAAAGAATCCCTCCCTTTGTTTAAGGTGCTTTTAGTAGCCCCTATTTCATGATTCTCTGTATTTCTCTTTGCCAAATCTACTTTAAATGATTGTTAAAATCGATAATTCTCTTTTTTGATTCTAGTATGTTCATCTTAGTTAATTAGTCCATCTTAATTCAACTTTCAACTCAAACTTTCTTTATTCTGAGTTCCATTTATAAAGAATCTCTTGTAGAAGGAACCAAGAGGCAGAGACGAATAAACCGACAGGGGCGCTTTGGATTTAAATCAGTGATTGCACTCAATTTACAAAGGCATCCGAAGAGAAAAATAAATTACCATAAACATGGGTTAATTTAACACGTGATTCGGAAATCAATCGTGAGAAGCGTTTCAGGAGCAATCCTTCACTCTTGTTTAAATAAATGACGCATAATATACTTTAATTGTAGTTCACACCCCTTATTCAATCTCATTATAACTGTAACTTTTAGCCCGAGTGGTACCCGGGAGTGCGTCAGATCGATCGCGTCTACTGCACGTGGGTGACCGTCTGATTTCCGTGAACGGGGTCAATGTGACTAATTTGCCGCGAGAAGAAGTTATTCGTCTAGTCAAATCGAGCGGCTCCCAACTTGCTCTCTCCTTTCTCCCTCATAGTGCCCGTAAGTCGAATGTTGTCTGCTAGGCAGATAGTAAGAATATGCGGTTGTTAAGCTCTGGATTATTGCCTCTGTTGTGGTCATTATTAGTCTTCATGATTGCATGCTCGTTTTATAATGCTTAATTGTCACTTTTGAAAGCCAAAACGACTCAAACTCTATGAAGAGGGAGGAGGATTTGTAACCGAGCTGCTTTTTTCACTAAGAAAAGAGAATGCAACACATGCTAAACGATTGACTGTCTGAGTAGGCAATAATTGCAGTGATGAGTCTTTCGTATATGGGCAGATCTCCAATAATCGGTGATTCAGTGCACGAGGGGCAAATTTTGTGGATTTCACTCGAGAGCACCGAAAATTATAAATTCGACGTCCTAACAACTTGAAAGTTTATTAGAACCACTCTTATGTATTAAGCAGTTCCTCTCCCGTATGGTTAATAACATCAGTATACAATATCCATGAGACATGACGGAATGAAGACAAGGACCTCAATTCATACAATCCATCACTTTAGCCTAATTAATCTGGTGGATTACAAGGATAATAAGGCGTCATCGATATCCATCAATACATTTACTCGAATAGCGTCTTTAAAGTTAACAGAACAGGTAAATTGCCTGAAATTGTCTCTATATCTGCACAGACAGACCGGAATGTGAATCTCACATGATGGTGTTTGTTAATATCCTGCTTCACATTTGATTAATGATCATACGATTTCAGCTATTCATAGTGCTTATCTTGTTACTTCTTAACCATGTACGAGTCAGATACTGAATGATGTCCCAATGTTTTCATATGTTTACTCGTTGTTGTAACTGCAAGTGACAGTCATGTTCTAAATCTTGACCTCTGTATAATTTCGTTTCAGTTGACCCTATTTTTTAGTTTGCATAGCATTGCATAAGTTTTTTTTTACAGCCGCCATGCCCTCTTACGAGCAGATGCAGTTCTACAACAGTCAACTCTCTCACAATCAACAACAAGAGCAATATCAGCATCATCAAAAGGCTCGAGCAGTATTCTTCCAAGTTACTCTCTTCCGATCCAGTCGTGGATTCGGTTTCTCTATTCGTGGAGGTCACGAGTTTAATCAAATGCCACTCACTGTACTACGAGTGGCTGAGGGGGGACCTGCATATCTGGATGGTCGGCTTAAGGTAAAATTTAAGTCAAAAATATTTTAAAAATTATGTAAGGAAATTAGGATGTAATTTTACTGATTAAATAACGATTATTCTCTATATTAATCACTACCTGATTCAGTTTATTTATTTTATTAAACAAGATGGTTAATAATTTTAATTGAACATTTTATTTCTTATTGCACTATATGGAAGAAATGATATATTGTTAAGTAATCAAGAAAACTGATAACTTATTTATTTTGTCACCAATGGAGATCTAATCGAATACTTTCGATGTCCCTGAAGACAGATTCATTCCTGGTGCACTACATTATCGGTTATTGGTTCTGTACGCTCGTACCTGGAAATACGATGCTATATATTGACTTACGGAACAGCCAAATCAAAAATTTTCTTTGAGTTACAGATTTTCCCTCTTCTGGGCCTAAGTATTTGTGGCCAATGTACACTTTAATGAGTATTTAATGATAGCGATATGGGAGGCTCTATTATATCACTAAGATGCTCAACTTTCTGATGGTTTGGAAGAAATGACTAGTGAAAGGCTAAATGAAGCTTCACAAAATTTACCTCCTTTTTATAACTGGAACGAAAATATCGGATAAGGCCTACTAACATCCCTAAAGGCTCTCTATTGTTATTTCGAGTTTTTAAACTAATTTTGGCATTTTTTTCTCTTGATATCGTATCACCCAGCTTTGAGAAGAAACATTTATATAAGTCCCCGTTGCCAGAAGGCTTCCTGTAAGGAAAAATGAATGGCAGTCTTATGCTATTAATTATTTCGCATCGTGTTTGATTTTACTCTAACTAAATAAAGTACAAAAGAAACTATTTCGCTAGGAGCAATTAAATGGCCACCAGGATTGATTTTAAGAACGCGGTGCTTTGTACCTCCACTTTTTAATACCGCGGAAGTTAAATTTTTTATAATTCTCTTCCGGTGTTACCTCTCTTGTTAATGTAACAAATATTACTTGAGAATTATGTATTTGATAGAAATTTTTAATTCTTCAATACTTTCTAAAATAGGACCCTAGATCTGGGAATTTTTGAATCTAGAAGCACAAAAAGTAAGGGTGTTTAAGATCTGTTTTTTTGAAGGACTTGCAGACGCTTTGTGCGAAGCGTCTCTTTACTAGGTTAGTTGTCTTGCCAACTTATGGGCGTTTTCAAATCTCCAGGAGACAGATTTTTTAACGCATAATTTGATTACGTTAAAAGTACCGGTCAATGGAACGTATAAACTGTTTGATCTTCATTCAGACATTTCCGTTTTGAATAAGAAAATCAAATTCTAGTTACAAGTAAATTATTTTTGAAGACCCAAAGATCGCTATTTAGACCAACTGGGGCGAGATGCACTTCTAAGGGTGTGTTTAAGATCTTCCACTATCGGAAAGAATTAAACTTGAGTGTTTAATATTCAGTATGAAATGAGAAAGATTGATACTTAAATTCGAAATAACAATATTTTGAAGGAATTTATTTATTTTAAATAATTTCCCTCGTTGACTCCTGATCATAATGGAAATATGTACCTCCTGGCATATATTTGTATATTTATTCGCGCATTTCCGGTTTGAGTTTATAAAAACATGACCAAGAGTATTAAGAATTTGAATCGTACATGCCCCTTCTGTTCCGTTTCTTCTTGTAAATAAAAATGTTAGGTAACTCCCTTGTATGTTGAAAAAGCAACCAATTCAGCTCACAAAAGGGAAAGGAAAACTAGGATAAGATGATTTGAACATTTTCTATCACAATTTGAATAGTTTAACCTGGTTTTCTTATGTTTAAATTATTCAAAGTTGACTTCCAATTTCTTAATTTTGGCTTCCCCAGCAACTATTTTTACATTAAAAATGGATAAAAGATTCGTTTTAGCACTTTTTTTAAAATTAAGTACAGACTTTCAATGTAATATTAAATTTAATGAGCATTATGTCTCATTGCTCTTTATAAAATAATTTGATTGATCTTATCATACGATATTTTACTTTTTCTAGGTTGGTGATGAGTTATTGCAAATCAACGGTTTCATGACCGCGGGAATGTCTCACCGTCGAGCTGTTGAGATCATTCAAGCCGGCGGAAATATGATCCGTCTTGGTGTTCGACGTCTTCTTCCCCCACTGTTACCACCTCAGATAACAACTTCTAGTGATGTGAAATATCAATCCCCACCACCACCGATGTCCTACGCTCCTTTCCCTCCCCCAATGCCGGCCTTAAACTCCTCTCCAGTACCTCCCAATCTCCGTCTCCCTCAACTTTTCACTCCATTGCCTGTTCATAAGGCACCATCCTCCAGCCAGAGAGCTCTTCTTTCACCTGGTAAGCTTTTCCTTTTTCAAACATTTGTAAAGGTGAGCTTGTCTACACAGTTGCAATCCTAGGAAGTCGGGTTTTCTACCTGTGTAATCTCTTTACACACACAGCTGACTCAGACCCGGAAAGTGATAGATAAGACAATACACTTATCCCAAGACGATTAAATAAACAAAAACTAAACATAAATGAATACATGTTGTCCATATTGTTAGCCATGTTTGGAGCTCAAAACGCTCCCAGACTGATAATGGTTTTTGCCCCGAATAACTGTCAAGCTTTCAAGAGCGCCCCCATATTGATAAGGATGATGTTTAACCTAAAGACAACCTGCAGGAATTGTTCATCCCGGGACAAAACATAAACACTGCAGCTTTGGCCTCTGTTTTGTCAGCTCCCTGTTAAAAATTCCAATACTACTACTACTAACTGAGGTTTAGATGGATAATTCAAAATACAAGCCATGCTCACTTGCGAACTAAAATCCTATTCGTCCGATTGTCTGACTGCCATATTCTATGTTAATTTTTTTGTGAATAAACTGATGTGTCTCTAATAATCAGTTGTTAATATCCGTCTTTAGTGGTTCAATAAACCTTGAGCCCCGATAATCGGTAAGTCCTGAAACGCCACCGTCCCTCTATCGATTGATAGTAGCATCTTGTTTGAATGTTGTAATAATTTGCATGAGAATTTTTCTTCTCACAACTCACATTCACTAATAATTATACCTAATTAACGCATGGATATGATGGAAACATTCAAAGAAAGTGTCTGATGCTATGATTTTCACTTTGCAGCAAAGACTCTCTTAAGAGAAAGGGTCCTAATCAATTACCAATCCCTTCCACGTCTTTGGCAAAAGAAGAACCCGTCATATCGGTGTGATCTTGAAGCCTGGGTCGGCAGAGAAAGTGGATTTACCGATGCCGACAAATATCGCCCCTGTAATATTCAGCTATAATGTATCATTACTTTATTCTTGCTTCTATTTTTTCTCTTTTCTTTCCATCCCATTCTCTTTACGTTTGTGTCCATCCGCAAAGGTTATTTTCACCGAACGAGGCTTTATTGCTTTCTGCTTTTAATATGACAAATATTTTATCAAAATAATGTAATATTTGAATGTACGTATAGAGTTATATCCTCTTTAATGTTAATTTTTTATGAGTTTATTTAACAGGAAGATTGTTTTGTGTATGAGACTATAAAGGTATTTTGAAGACGAAAACATTGTTTGGTAAATGAAGTGGAATTGGAATGAAAGTAGATGCGTCAGAATGAGTCGGTGTGCATATTAGATTGCAATAGAATAGGAAGTATGGACTATACGAGATTAATGATATACTCTAGGTCGGTAGATAGTTGCCTAGACTTTGTATAATCCCACAAAAACACCGCATAATCCTTACAGTAGTTAGCATGTCTCTCAGGTTAGGCATAACTGTTATGATACTTATCAGTTGGAGTAGTTATCGTTAAGGTTATTTGGGTGGCTGAATACGAGTTTCTCGCCAGTATGCATTTCTTCTACCGGAAATAAGTACTGAAGGGAATGCTTTCTAATTGGGTCCGTTAATTATTGCATATTACACGAGAAGATTTCCTAACTTTATAAAGACAATAGCTAAAATTATATTGAGACAACGAAAGATAAGATTATAAAAGGAGATTTTTTGCTTAAGAGTAAAGTCCATTTTACTTATTGTCCTCTAAGTATGCAAGTCGACGAACAATTGACCAATTCACTTGTTTTAAATTAGTCTCAAATTTGTTCAGGATTGATTTTCATAAAAGATATCCGGATTTAGACGTTTAAGCAGTAGTTCGGTAAATGTTTATAATTATTAAATAATTTCTGGAGATATCGAATGTCAAGCAGCATCTGACGACCGGGGAGATAAAATCTCAACAGTTGCATCTAGAGGGGTTTGGATATGTATGTTCGTATACACATAGATGATAATCATCACTCAGAGACATTGAAGAAAGATATGACCGGTATCTCATGAGGAAAAGTTTGTGTATAAATCCTAATTTGCTTACTAGTAAATTAAAATGATTTTCCCAGTCATCGTTGTACTAATCTGTCGACGTGAGTGACATGACTTATTCATTCTATGTGAGCCCGACCCACATTATATCAATATTACTAGCTGAAAATATAATGATTGCAATAATCTCATGCTCTTAATACACATATGCATGCGAAGCCATTGAGATTAGCTTCATAATTATGTGCGGGAGAATTATTCTTAATTATAAACTGAATTAGGAGGATTAAAAATAACTATGACTTTTACTTTCTTACATTGATCCAGATGCTATCAAAGTAAAAAGATATGAAAAATGTCAGTATTTTGAGCATCAGATATTTGGCAAACGTTTAAAAATTTCCAAACATATTATCAGCATTTACTAAATCCACACAGTATTCTGATACCCAATAAAACCAGATATTAAAAAATTCATCGAAATTGGTAGCACTCGTTCAGATACATTCAGAAGTATAAATAATTTGTAATTCACATATATCAATCAAATATTTCCAGTAGGAAATTTCACGAATTAATACAAAACATAAATCAGTTTTTCGGTGTTTTATTACAATATCAATTAATATTAAATTTTAGGTTTTAATATTTCGTTTAAAATTATTTAAATTTTATAATCATTTTAAATTTTGCATGAATTTTACAAAACAGTTAACATTTTTGCAGAAATATTTGCTTCGAATCCACTACTTTCTTCTAACAGTATTTGTGAGCCATAACCTTGAAACTGGCACGCAAGTTGAACTATGCTTTCAACAGGCGCGTATGTGTTGATATCTTCGATGAGTTTTATTGTATTTTGCTCCTCGTATGTTTTTATTATCCAACCCATGGTTTTTTATCTCTTTGGCTTCCGGAAGAGTGGAGAAGGTAGGTTTTAAAATAAATGTTTAATTTGTTAAGAAAAAGTACCCACGTCGGAACAATTGAAATACCAGGTTTAATTATGAGTAAATAAATTTAATTAGGTTTAGGATGATTATGCACCACCGCACAAGGAGAGTGATTCCGGAATCATCGCTGCAATACTACCCCTTTATGCATTTGGCATTTTTGTATATTTTGCTTACATAATTTTTAAGGCAAGTTATCATCTAATATTTCTTCTTTGCTACAATTTTATTGACTACAGCTTACAAGTAATCGAAGAAATGTCACTCCGCAAAATAAGGAAGGGTATCTGAAGGATTATTATCGCAACTTTCGTTATGTTCCTGAAAAAGGAAAATTTCAAATGGATAGCGATTGTTCCGATGATGAAAAAGACAATGGACTTCGCAATTTTAGACCGGAATGTAAATGTTTTGGTCTATGTGATTAAATATTAAAGTTAAATATATTAAAATACTTTTTCGTTTTCAGATGACATCGGTTGGTCTCCTGCACCCGATAATCAAGACCAAACGCCAGACATATACCGTTCTATTGCTGGTTTACCTAAGGATTTGGAATACTTGCTCAAAAAGGCTGATGATGAGAATTTGGGTTCGTAATCCTTGTCATTAATATATTATTCCCCTTATGAACATTTTGTGAAGAGTCATGGATCGTTTTTGGATCAAGATGATGGAGAATTAACACAATTACGCAGCCGATTGGAACAGATGGAAAGTCAAATGACGCGACTTTTAGAAGCTGTCAACGTGTCAGCTTCTACCCTCTCTCAGAAGGCGTGTTATTCGAATGTAAGGAATGACCATGCCTGGAATGAAGACACAGTTGAAGAACTTTTTTCCGCAGAGGAAGATAACGATTTTTAGGTAGGCAGTTTTTAATGATACCTTAATCAACCTTTGATCTCATATAAAATCTTTTTGTGCTCATACAATGATGATATTTTATTTCAGAAAAAATGCGGAATTTGAAAACAAGTTCTTGAAGAGGAATTTTATTATTATTCCCTGCATTTCACACAAATCTGCGTCAGTAAACGCATTGTATCGATGCACTTCGGCAAAATATACATTTTATTCTTTGAAAGTTGTTTTTTTGCAGCTATATTTCCTTTTATAAAATGAATTAAACGTGAAGATAAAATATTATGCTAAAAGGTAAACAGGCTGTTGTGTTACATTCGAATTTGAACGGTGTTGAGGACTTCCGTAACCGATAGCATTTTTTCTCAATCTTGCGTAGTTTAAATGCATGATTTATTAAATTAAAGCAGTAGAATTATAAGTAAACAACATCCTTTCCCTTGGTTAACGTGCATTAATTTCATAAGGAGTTCCGATCAATATTCATTTATCTCATAAATACTGATCCACAAAATTTCGATGGCAGTTAATAAAATACAAAAAGTTGAATGTGTTTAAAAATTATAGAATACGAATTGCTTCGTTAATTGTGCTACACATTCCTGCACTGTCATTATGTCCTGCACTATTATGTCATTATTAAGGTTAAATTATTTCATTTTTGTCTTTTTATACATTGTTTGGCAGATGTCTGCAAATAAACATTATTTTAAATTTGATCAAGTACTGATAACACCAATCAAGTAATCGGCTCTCTTGCACTGAAGCAAAATTTTAAAAGGTTACTCTTACTCCTCAACAGTTTTCAAAACAAAATTCTGACAATTTATCACTTATCGAATTAAACATATCGACTTTCACCAAGAGTCATTGGTTGTTAGGTGTGTTTTGATAAGTTTATAAGATTTTACACGATTTTCAATAAAGTTGATGGAATGATGAAGTAATTTGAAATTAAAATAATAACAGCTCTCAAAAATTAAAAACAGTCCATTTTAAAAGAACGAATGCGTATCAAAATAACTTTCCACGACCTTTATGGTTGGGATATCAACATCAGTTCTGTTAGTATTGGAAATCAAAAACTGCCATACAGTCCGCTCATTTTGGGAAACGCATCTATTCGACATTGTAATTGAGAAGTGATATGTGATATTTAGTTTCCAGCAGGATAAATGTCTATTTCAGTATCTGAGAATAAACGATGGGTAAACCATGATACTGCAATTAATTATATCTTAATAATAAGGGTAATGTATTGTTAAAATATTAATAAAATGCTTATAATATTATTGTTCAATGTCCTAATATATCCTTTTACAAACTGATTTGTTAAAAGTAACTAAAATGCAGTAGATTTTGTTCTAAAAATTAATTTAATCGAAAATCGACAGCAATTTTATAATTGAGCTCTATATTCATATTTATTTTTGTTTTAACTCATACGGTCAGTTAGATTGTGGCAGTGAATTCAGTTTAGTGATTGTATATGTGGGTGGCGCCTAGGTTCTGCTTATGCTTCAACTATTGTGCTTTTACGTTGTTTATGTAACTTGGTTTGCTTTATACTATCTCATTTTCTTACATAATTATAAAATATCAATTGGTTCTGTGATTATTGTTGATAAATTTTTGCGTATTATTAGTACTTATATTACCCAGGATGTATTGTACATACACTGTATTTTGTTCACTAATTTGATTTTGTACTAAATATTGACAGTTTCTTGTTATGACAGAGTTTTTTATTTATTTTATGCTTTAGTTGCAATCTATGCCCGACTACATCATGCTACGTCATATCGTTTATATTATACCATAAGTATCTGGAATCACTGTGCATAATTGTTTAGTTCAGTTTTTTTCACTTAATAATTACTTTTAAGGCTGGCTAATATGTTTATATAACATATTTTTTGGTAGATTATTTTGTCGGTCATGTGAGATTTGTATATCGGTATTTATTAAATACTTTATGCTCATTTTAATGCTTGCTTTTAGATCTCACTAGATGCTCCCATCTTCGTCAAATCCATTCCTATTAAATTCCGACCCTTTAATGAATGGCTTTGATCCCCAAAATATTGATTTCTTCAGTAATCAGTTTGCTGCCTCTGAGAATTTAGATGGGCACATTTACAAAGCAAACAAGTTGAAAATGACCAAACACACTCCTGTTTCGAAGAATTTCGCTAATGGTGGTGATATTTCTCAGGATTTTCGATCGGGAATTCAGTATCTTCAAGCTCAACGCAATGGAAATCAACCCTACACGTGCAAAAAGAGAAAAGCCGAGGAGAATTACTCCAACTATTGCAAAATGCAATTTCCTTTTTTGCCCGCTAATCCCACTTTGATGCCCACTCTTCCACTTATCAATCAGAACTTCTTCAATAGTAATCGGCCTGTTAATTTTATTCATCAACAGCCCTTTAACAAAAATCCCGCCAGAAGTAATGGTTATCAGTCACAAACAACAAATTATGACAGTTTTCACCTCAATCAGACTGTTAACGATTCTCCCAACTATCCTGCGCTTCTAAGTCAAGTTTCTCTTATGAAAAATCTTCCTGTTCCAAACACATCTAACAAAGTTGTGACGACAAATTCAATTGTTAAATCATCGTCCCGTTCTGGTGGTAACGATGGGGACTATACGATTGTTGTTGGAGAACATCTCTACTCAACTAACGATACATATGAAGTTCTTTCGTTTCTCGGTCGAGGAACATTCGGTCAGGTTGTCAAATGTCGTAACAGGGCATCTAATAGGAACGTAGCAATCAAGATCTTGAAGAATCATCCATCCTACCTTCGACAGGGCAATGTTGAGGTCCAAATTCTTCAAACTCTAAGCCAGCATGATACAGAGGCGCACAATATTGTTCGAGCCATTGAATGCTTCCAGCACAGAAACCACATGTGCTTGGTATTTGAATTACTCGAGCAGAACCTCTATGAATTTCTTAAGTCAAACAACTTCCGTCCACTTGAGTTGCGTGAAATTCGTCCAATTGCTCAACAAGTTCTTACCGCTCTTTCGAAACTCCGCAGTTTAGGTCTAATCCACGCTGATCTCAAACCCGAGAATATTATGTTGGTTTGTCCCTCCGATGGTGTTATGCGTTATAGAGTGAAAGTCATTGATTTCGGATCCGCTTGCCACACCTCTAAGGCCATGCAAAATACCTATCTTCAATCAAGGTACTATCGTGCCCCTGAAATTCTCCTTGGTCTTCCTTTCAATGAGGCGATCGATATGTGGTCTCTGGGCTGTGTCATCGCCGAACTCTTTCTTGGTTGGCCTCTCTATCCCGGTTCATCTGAGTATGATCAGGTAATTATCGTTCCTCCCCTCACCCACTTTATTCTCTGTTTTATGTCCGTATGCGTGCATGTGTCGCTATGGTGATATAGTTAGGAATATGAAATTGGGTATTAGTGAGATTGTCGCTATGTTTCGTAAAATCAATTATAACCTTCGTCATTTCGCATAGAGCGAGAGGTAAGGCCTAGGCTTATATGTGTGTTAGCTAGCGAGCTAGCGATTTTTAATCTCATAAACGACGCCCACAGGGCTTGTATGTGTGCAATAATCTTTGCTTGCAATGTGCATGCACGTTCGGGGTTGTAGCAAATGTGTGCTGTGTGCGTGCATCTACTTGTGTTAGTTAGCTCGCTAAATAAAATTTACCCCTCGTTGATTGAATTAAAACAAACCCAATTTAGGATCAGAGTTTTAATGTGAGCAAGCAGATGGTGCTAAAAGGGTTATCCCACCTCCGCTCCCCAAATAAGATGGAAAATAATTCCCATTTATCTCTTCCTTCCATCACCCTCTCATCTTTTTTTATAGATTCGTTACATTGTGGAGACTCAAGGCTTGCCCCCTGTGGACTTGCTGAAAGTGGCAAACAAAGCTAATCGATTCTTCCACTTTGATTCACGCCTAGGGCAATGGCGTTTGAAATCTCAAGAGGAGTATGCTTCGGAGACAAATCAGAGAGCTAAAGAGACGAGAAAGTATATTTTCAGTTCCTTGGAGCAAATTCGAGATGTAACACTCACTACGTCGACCTCGAATTTGGGACTTCTTGATGACTTTGATGCTAGACTGGAGAGCAATGATCGAGCCTACTTCACTGACCTCCTTCGTAAGATGCTTCAAATCCGTTCTTCTGATCGTATCCTCCCTGATAAGGCTTTGGAGCATGAATTCATCGCTATGAACCACTTGAAACCTTTTGTGGCCCTCTCGAAACGGTTAGTTGACCTCCTGTTCGTTTGTTTGCTTTCCGAACTTTTATTAATTTACTTTATTTCATTTTTCAGAGTTCGTGATTCTTTCGAGCTGATGTCAGTCTGTTATCCAGCATGCCGAAATCAGCAAGCATTTCTCTCTGAACAGGCTGTGATTGACCTTTTAGCAGCCTCCCCTTATTTAGGGCTTCCGCAGAATGCTCATCAAGCTGCAGCAGCTTTCGCTCAGTCTATTTTCGGTGGTGGAAATGCGAATGAGGCCTTCTTCGTGCAAAAGGATATGAAGATGTCCTCATCCCCTATATCAGGAGGATATCAATCCAACCAGTCATCCCAGATGATTTCTCCTCAGACTAACATACTGAACAAGCTCTGTGATCAAATCGTTGCGGCATCAGCTGTGGCCGCTAATGCAACACCTTATGCTGTATCAGCCACTGGTGTTCCACAGGGACCAGCAGGAGCCTTGCAACAACAGGCCTTATACAATGCTTTCATGGGGACGCTTAATGGCACTCAAAATGGACTGCTGCCTATGGCTAACACTGGAGATGCTACTGCCAATGGTGGCAGTAGTTGCAGTAGTATGACTAATGCAACATCTTCCCTTTTGGCAAAGTGTTTGCTTCTGTCAAGCCAACAGCATCAATTGCAACAGCAGGCTGTCCAACAGATGCAATCTGTCTTGGACTTCTCTAATCAGGTAAGATTACCCATGTCTTAATCTTCAATTTAGGTCGTCTTCGAACTCCTTACAGGTTTACTGAAATTAAGAATTTCGCCCTTAAACGCTTCAGTTAGTGACTAGGAGCTGTCCTTTAATTTAGAGACCATTTGAAACTTAGTCGGAAAACTTTCAAGTAGAAAGGATTCACATTTAACAATATTTTCTTTTCTTAATCACATCTTTCCCTGTGAATTTCAACTTTGTCGAATGTAATAACATTAAAATTGCTAATATTGATGAACATCAAATCAAATATTTGAATAGTAATAGATGTTTCTTTCTGAAAGCTCAATGCTCATGTTGGCATAATCTAAGTTGACAACTTGTAGCATCTTTTATGGTTACAATTACTAAAACCTCAAGGGGAAAGAAAATAGAAGCGTTGTCGCTCCACGACATTTATTGGCATAATTTGGAAACTACTTAAAATAATGGTTTGTGTGTTATGATTGGTCGGATTCTTTGTGATGTATATTTATCACAACTTTAAAACGAATATTTGATTCAGGCTAACTTTTACGGTCCATAAGTGGATATAAGTCAGAGAATGAAAAACAATTTCCTGTTCTTTTAGCGAAAACTCATTACAGTTTAATCCAAACTATCTACTGTATAGGGTAATTTATAATAGTTCATACAGGGAATTTAAAGAATAAGCGTTATTTTCAATTATGAGAAAACAAAATATAAATTTCGTCAAGGAAAAATTTTATTAACTATTTATTAACTATATTTTCATCTTGATACTAACCTAACTTATTATCCTTCTTTTTATTATAGCAAGCGATGAACACCCTGATGTCTTTTCTATCGAACACTGTTCAGGATGCAAATGGTAGTGGTGATAGAGGTGGCATGCAACGCAGCCAGCAACAACCGACAGCAATGCTGCGTGGTTTGGGAGGATTTGATAATAACCCCCTCTCTTCATTGTTTGTGCAACCGAATCCTGTCTCTACATCATCGTCAAGGCCTCTTCCACACGAACATTCGACTGCCAATCCTCCACCACCACCTCTTGTTACCGGTAATCATCAACCAAATGATGTAGTGGCTGACACTCTACGTGACTTAATGATGTATGGTGGCGTTGGAACTCGAATTAACGACAATAATGTTGCTAATCAGATGTTCATGAAGATGCTTCTTCAACAAAGCCAACAACCTCAACCTCAGCACCTGATTAACCCTCCTCCTCCTCCACTACCGCAGCCTACTTGCGGCACTGGCGCTGGTTACCTCAATAGCGGGCAGGATTTTAATCTACCGCCTGATCTCTTTTCGGTAAGTGTTATGACGCTTTCAGAAGTTATGTGGCCAGCCCTCATGATGAAGAAACGGTCACGAGAAGCAGTGTTTTTTCGGATTCTTTCACTCATTTTTTATGGGTTGTATTCTCTCGTGTAAAAATCGAGAGTTAATGTCTATTAATAGTGGTTTATTTATATCTCTTTATCACCTCGGTGAATGATATGCCCCTTTATTCACTAATCGGCACTAACAGATGTGTAGCTTTCAGATAGTCTGTATGTTTTCATCTTCAAAATTGGGTATATTTATCTCCTCTCCCATGGGTATTGAGTTGGTTTCGCTGTCAGTTGGCGTTAATATGGATTGCGCCTGAACCACCCTACTGTAATTTTTGTTGTGTAAAAACTTGACAGTTGGGTTTGTCGATAACAATTTAAGATCGCATGAGGGTGCAACTTATAGTCATTTTAGAAAATTCTTTCGCAACTTGTATTGCGGTCATTCAGCGTTAGTTCCCATTAGGATTTGGGTGCTAAGATTTCCCTATTGATTTCTTTTATTGATTCGTCGACCAAGCCATATAAGAGCGTAGCCCTAAAACTGGGCTTCTAGTGTCTATTACAGCCTTATCACTGTTTTGAACATTTTATAAAAGTAGCTTCAAAATAATTAAACACCGCCTTTCCTTTCAGCAAATGGTTCGGGCAAATGCGTCGAACTATTATGCAATGAAGCCCACCTCTGGTGATCAAACTTCAAACACCAACACCAACTCTTCTTCAAACCAGCATTTCCAACCTCAACAGCAGCTTAGTAGAGCAGCACAGCAACCAGTTTCTAGCAGCACGACCAGCCAACAAAATCAACAACAGTTATTTCTGCCCGAGCTGACGATTGAACAAAGACCGACGCAGGTCATTCCATTGAAATTGCTGACTTCAACACCGATTTCCTCTTTGCTTCGAGGTGAGAAAGTTACCGTTCCAATGTCTCTTCAACAAAATGAAGCACAATTTTCAGCTGGTAGGTTTGTTGAAATGAAGCGCGCTCTGTGTGCGTGTGTACTTTTGTCATGACTTTGGCATTGCACTTTCGATTCTACTTACACTTCGCACTTACAGTACATAATCTAGAGATAGCAAGATGTCATGGGTATCACCTCTCCTGTTTATTGATTGTTGTACTTTTTTATTAAGTTTGCTTGATCGATAAAAATGGTTTCTAGTTCAACAAGGAGATATGAAGCTTCCGATGTCACATTTAGGAGAGATTTAATTGTAAAAATTTCGGCCATGAAAAGTAAAGATTTGCTCCTAATAGTCCCTAATATCTCTCTTAGCTTGGTGTATTTACGATGGTTAAGTTAGATTTAAAGACTACTGAGAGAACAATTTGCACTGAATTTGGATTAACTCTGAAAGGTTTGCTTTTGTATGCATGAGGTGGTGCTCATTATTTTTTGATGGTCTCTTGATTTGATAAACCTTTTCCCCTTTCGACTTATAGGCATCCCACCTTCTGTCCAAATAGTCAAGATGGATTCTCAGTTAAAATTATGATAATCAAACCCTCAGGGTCACAGTCCTTATAGATTTCGATTTCTATTAACAGGTAACTTGGAGTTGGTAAATAGGTGACTCTTTAATGGACCTTTAGCCATCCTAAGTTTCGATTTGTAACAGAAGGAAACAAATCTCGAGAATTCAAACAATTGAGCGGTGGCGATAGTGATGTCTATTCCATCTTCATAGTTGTAAAAGCAGTTAGATGGCATGAACTAAAGTCTTGAAGTTAGCAATAGTCACTGTATCGATTATTGTATCATGTCATCCTAAGAAATTTTCTATCTGTTTAGCTAGTATTTGGTAGAGGCGGCAAAAGTTTAATTAGTTTTCTTGTGCGCGTGTTACCTGCCCCCTCCCCACCCCCCATAGCTCTCTCTCTGTGTACTTAAACGGACTGCACGCTCATAAAGCCAGCTAGCTACTACCATGTGATTTGTGCGCTTTAGAAGTGAAGAAGTGAGAGAGGGAGGAAAGAGGAAACTCGTGATTACTTGCTAGAGTGCGAGAGAGGTTATTATTTGGTCAAATGACGACCGATTTTAAATCTATCTAAAAGGAGAAGTGTAGAATTTTATAATTTACTTCCTTTATAACTTAATGTATAGATGTTTGAATGCTCGAGACTGACTGTAAGGGAAAATAAATGAATAGAACTGGATCTCAAATGAATGGCCTAATAGCAAAGCCACATAGATAACTGTGGATTACGAATTAAGATCGAATAACATAATCGATGTAAATGGCCATATATGGCCATTATAAGTTCCCGATGTTTGGGGTGTCAGATCGTCTGATCAATATTTCAGGTACTAATAGATGTCTAATGAAATTAAGAGATTTTGCTCTTAACAAGTATTGTCTTGTCTAAATAGAATGAGTGTTTTGCTTAATTTAGGAAGGAATTCCCATTTTTTACCTACTTCACTTTCATTTAGTGGGAAATCGTTTTGCACAGCTTTTTTCTATCGGTAAGAGGACACATGCTCTTATAAGCACTTTCTGCCTTACTACGCAAATACTTTTGTAATATTTAATTTTGAAAACTTAGAAAATGACTGAAAGCTAGCTTTTGCTTGGATTAGGGTATCATTCTATTTGATAAACGTAACAAAGTCGAAAATACTTTTTTGTCCTAGAAAGATATGTAATTGCCTATAAGAGGATGCATAATCGAGGAATAAACTTAGAATATTTGTCGGTGTTCGTGGCTAGACCTGGGTTGGCTATAGTTCTTATCCTCCTGTATTCCCATATTTTCTATTCTGATATTAGTAGCAACAATAACAAAGCTTATCACTAACATCAACTTATCCATTAATTAAACGGTCTTCTTTTTTTGTTATTTGTAGCCTCTTGTTCGGGGGAACGTTCATGGCCCCCAGAAAAAATGGGGGCCGTCACCACGACGAATGGTGTTGCTGAGACCGAAGAGCCAGTACTTGGTAGTCGTGAGAGACCGATAGAATTGTTGGATACCTCAGGGGAAGAGGATGAGGAGGAAACAGTAGGAGAATATCGTCATCATCATGATAATGAACAGGACAAAAGCGCTGATGAAGCCGCTGTGACTTCCACCACGAGAGATGTCTATAATGATGACGATGATGATGACGGTGATAGTGACATAATCAGTATCTATGAGGAGGTTGCACCCAAAACCTCGCCTAATAATATTGCAGATAGGTAAGTGAATAGACATTTATTTGATTACTTTTCATCCGTTTTCGTGCATCGTGTGGGTTGTGGGTTGTAGAATCCTCCCAATGTCAGGTGTTGTTAATGAGCTTGGGGAGAATAAATTATTATTTTATTAAATTCTGGTGTATCCAAACTGAACTTTAGACTCGGGTTAATTTTATGCGTATTTTTAAGGCCTTAAATATATATTGCCGTTTATGCAACTATTTCGCTGACGCATAGGTAATAAATTAAGTAATCGGATAGAGTATATGGTTGTTCTAATAGGGGATTTTAAGAAATTAGATTCTTCGGAAGTTATAATCTACTTAATCTTGTCAGGTCACTGGATTTGGTTAGTGGTTTTTTCACGTATATTCGTCTAGTGAGATAGTTCGAGAAAGCGAAACGGCAGTTGTTGTTCTCATATTTTCTCAAGAGATACAGTATCAGTTGTTTCACAAGATATTCATTTATGTGTATTAACTGTGCAATGTAGTATTATACAATGATACCCACTGATCTCTATTTATTTTTATCTATGACCATCACTGTTTTTTGTTTGCAGGACGGGATCTACTTCAGTTGATCAGGAACCATCTTCTTCTCTCATCTGCCGCTCCGATAAAAAGAGTAAGTTCTTATTTTTCCCCTTAAATGTATGTAAAAAGCCATATTATGCAATTCTATAATCTATATACAGACGAGCTTAGTCTCAGGT
Source organism: Hymenolepis diminuta (assembly GCA_900708905.1). Lineage (NCBI taxonomy): Eukaryota > Metazoa > Platyhelminthes > Cestoda > Cyclophyllidea > Hymenolepididae > Hymenolepis > Hymenolepis diminuta. The sequence goes on from CAADRB010000003.1 coordinate 982,393, forward strand.
ATGAGATAGTTTTATTTAGGTTAGGTTACGCTACCCAAAAGTTAACAGTGTGATTATTTCTAACTCATCCTTTCCTTTTTTTTCTTCAGTACCAGTTGGACGTGTTCAACCAATGATGAAAAATGAGTGCACAGACGAGGCTTTCTTTGCTCAACCATCTCAACAAATTTTACAACAACAATCCCACTTTTTATATGCCCCATCAATGCAGAAACCAGGGAAACCGTCACCAACTAAAAATATATGGGATAATGTCAGTCTCTTCTTCAATGGTACTATTCCTCTTCCACCACCACCTCCACGCCCTCCCTTTCTTCCTCCAGGCTTCCCAGCCTACATCGAACCACAACAACAAAATCAACAAAGGGTTCAACAACAACATCAACAAGCTCTTCTGAATCTCTATCAGCAATTTCTAATGCAACAATTTAGTCCCTCCAACACGGCCGCAGCCCAGCAGGTCTTCAATGCTGGAGCTGCTTATTCAGCGGCCGTTACAGCTGCTAATTCTAAGACCGTTGAAGCCGTGCCGTCGCAACCGGCCGCCCAGACCGCTGCCTCTGCACCATTAGATCGTTTCACTGCTTTTCTCCTTGCCATGGTAGCAAATTTCGTTGTTGCTGGTACTGATGCTAGTATTGAAACTGCCAATAATAACCAACACCATCGACTCTAGTCGATCTCGCTACCTCTAGCGTATGCAATTTCATCTCCCCTCTTAATGTGTTTTGTGTATAAAACTGCATTGGACCTTAATAGACTCTTCCCTCTTTTGTTTACATGTGTACATAGTGAAAACTAGTCTCTCTACATATATCTATCTTTACTCTGCTGTTCTGTGATTATCCTAGTTTACTTCATCCCCGCACCCTAACCAACCAAACTTGGAATCTACATTCACACTGTATGTTTTGTTTTTTTCTCCCTCTCCAAAGTTTGTGTACAACGCTCACATCGGATTCTGGAACATTCCACCGCGCACGCATTCACAGGGAGGGATGTGCACTCCTGATTGTCTATGTATTTTGTATTCGGCATGATAATGCAGACCGACTGACTAACCCTGATTTGTAGTTGCACCAACTCACCTACATACAATTAACACACCACTTGCATATTGACACTCGCACACAAACAAGCACATTATCACAATGTGATCTAATATGGTGGTGGTGATTGTGATTGTGGCGTGAACTGTACAACCAGTTCATTTCATCTCTATCTCTTTATAACCTTTGGTTTGTGTATTCATGCCGAGGAAAATTGCAGGTTCATTGGATTTACTTTACACGTACACTATTCATCCAATATAAATTTCAGGAATGTGATGTTCCTCAACGGTTTTCTTTGTGTCTGTGAGGATTTTGAATCTCTTAACCCTATGTTAATGTGGGTGGCTTTGTGGTTGTGGCTTAGACTTGTGTAGTTCAAGCACCGCGAGGGACGGGTTTTTGCGTGCGGCGTGACAGTGTGATGGGCCCGGGTGGGTGACTCATGGTCCGGTCAAAAATGGCAGTCCAGCTGATAGACAAGTGCGCGAATCAAAATAGTTCAAGTTATCAAGCAGAAAAAAATATAATTCACTGCTCTTGGTTCGGACTACGTCAAATTTTATCGTAGCAGGAGAAAAGTTAGGCTTAGTTCGTGGGGTTTGGCAATAATTTAACAAAATAGTGAAGTCGGCGTATGATTAAATTTACGATAAATTAAATGCATAGCAATTTAGATTTCCGAAGAATTAAATAAAAATTCGAGAAAAATTAATAGATTGCCTAAAATTTTAGCAAAACTCATGTGACTGAGAGAAGTCAGATGATATATGTTTAGAGCTAAATAAATGTAATAATAGACTATAATATCACCAATTCCGCCCCAAATAAACGTTTTATTAAGACAAGAAATAATAATGAAGGATAAATTAAAATAAAAAATGACTATTATGAAATAAAATTACAGTAAACGAATGTAAAATTGGCTATTTCAAAGAATATTTATAATTTTACTGTTTATGTAACCTCTAAACTTTGGCGAAATTTTGAAAACAAGGCGTTAGTGTTTGCAATTTTTGTGGATTTGGGAAATAATGGCACTTAATTTGTATATGCATGGTCGGAATCCATATAGGACGAAAAAGCCATCATTTCGGACATTAGTTCAGAAGTATCCGTTTTTTTCTGAGGCATTTTCGGAGTGCGAAGATGGAAAATCGCACTCACATTTTAAGCAACCTAGATTTTTAGCTGCACTTGCTCGTGCTTTGCTAATGGAAGATTTTGGATTAGATGTAGAAGTTCCTCTTGATCGTCTTATTCCAACTATTCCTCTGCGTTTGAATTACATTTTATGGATCGAAGATATTTTAGCAGGTATATTAATCTAATTCAGTATATCTTTCAGCTCTACCCCCGTATAGTTCCCCACCTAAGATTCTCGACATTGGGACTGGCTCCTGCTGTATATATCCTATTATAGGAGCTAAGAAAAACGGTTGGAATTTTATCGGCTGCGAGAGTGATGCTCGTAATTATCAACATTCCCTTGAAACTATTCAGAGAAACAATTTAACTGACAAAATTAAATGTAAGATCGTTTAATGGTAAATGTAGTTTGTAGTAATTCGAGTGCATGATGATACAGCACCTCCGCTGCAGCAGGTTTTTGAGGATTTGCATTCCTCAAATGGGATTCTACCATCACAGATCATTATTGATGTTGTCATGGCGAACCCACCATTTTTCGAAAACGTCACGGATGCAATCGGAGCAGATTCCACTCGATCCTTTGCACGGCCACCTCCAAAATCAGCCTCGTCGGCCGCTCGAAATGAGAGTCAGACTGTTGGTGGTGAAGTTGGTTTTGCTCGCCGGCTAGCTGAAGATAGTTTGCGATACAGAGAAAATGTTAAGTAAATCGTCATTTTCTTGGTGTTGTTTTATACTCTTTTGTTTAGGGTCTTTACATTAATGTTGGGTAAAAAACGCAGCGTTCCGGCCGTCCGTAGAATAATGAAGGAATTGAATATTACTCAGAACTCCGTGTACGAAATGTGCCAAGGAAGGGTTATGCGATGGGGTTTTGCCTGGACATTTATTCCGAACTTCCAGTTTCCGGTGCGTTTCCTATCGATGTAGAAATTTTTGGTTTAGGTGCTTGATCAGGGGTCATGGGCTCGTTACTATTCGGGGAACATTCAGCGAATGGGATTAGCTATCGTACTAAGGAAGTGAAAGATAAAGCAAATTTTTCATTATAGAACCTCTAAGCTGTTAGAAAGTACTTTTCTTCGACGAATTTAGAAATTGTTTATTGATCATAGCTAATTAGAGGGCATTGGTTCGAAACCTGTCATTTCTCATTTAATAGTTATAATGAATCACATAAAGACGGTGAGAGAATGACTGGTAGAAGTCAGTTGTGATCAACGAATCTACATTTATTTACATTATTGGAATAGCCAAATTCTGTAGTTAGTGGTTATAAACAGAATCATGGAATTGATATTATAGTTTGTTCATCTGAACATTAAAATCAATTACATCTAGTACTCTTAATTTAGTCCTTTTTTGTTATGATGGGTGCTAATGCGTCTGTTGAGAGCTATTCGAAACCGAAACCAGTCCATATAGCGTTTAGAAAACGTTACGCACGTCCTAGGTACTACCACAAAGACTTTCAGGCTAAGAAATTTATACTGATTGACTAATACATAATCGGCGGTATCAAGGGATTAAATCACACCTATCGTTTTGACTCCCCATAATTCGAGTTGATTGTGGTTGACTCATCAGTAATTGTTTGCTAGAATTAAATTTCTTTGTGTAGAAAATCTTCTCTTACTGACAATTTTGTATAGAGATACATATATGTATATATATATATATAACTCAGTTTTCCGGTTACGGAATCTCTCCCCCCCCCCCCCTTTCTTCAATATTAGTGCTGTAATTTGACTTCCTTTTAAGGGACCTTTACTTTCCACATGCATGTCAATTCCTTGATCCAGAGTTAGGTTGTTATTTCTTAGTTTGTTCCAATTATCTAATTTACCATATTCTATGAGTATATAATATTTGGTGAACTAAGTCGGCCTCCTAACCCAAATCTGTTGGTTTAGGAAGGAGGGTGAAGCGAATGTGTATGAGGATTCCGGACTTCTCGTCGTTATTTTTAAAGAGCGAAGTTTGTATTTATGATGTGAATTTTTATGTGCTTACATCTTATTGGTAGATCTTAGGGATATTTAAATCATCCGTAGGAAGTTTTAAATAACTGCCTATCTACTTCAGGTCTCAGAATTCCGACAGAAACGCAAATTTCATCGGCCTCCACTTACCTATACTCTTCCTCCAACCGTGTCCTGTTTGGAGAAGTACACAAGAAAGTGCCTCTTAGAATGGATTCGTCGACAGCTTCTCAATCTAAAAGTGCGTTGGTTTTCTTCGCTTTCTTTGTTTTTAATGAAGTTCTATGTGCCTCTCCTGCCCCACTCTCTGTCAACTGCCTTGTTGAATGATGGATTTTATCATCATGCATTTTTGGAATTTGAAGCATAGTACTGTAGTTTCTTAACATCAACTTTTTATATTTTGCTTTAATTCTATACCAGTCATTATCCGATACATCTCTAGCAGTTTCGGTGCTGCTTTTACATGAACTTTAATATTTCAGGTGGAGCATTTCGTCTCAAAGTTATACTTAAGTCCCAGACATAATAATTATACACTATCATTCCCCTGCAGTTTCTGAAACTACTCGAAACTTCATTATAAAATACTTGTGGCCTCGAATTTTGCGTGACATTTTTTTGGCGGTCTTTGCATCAGTCTAAGCATGCATTTTTATAAAAAAAGACAACTTTTTGTTAGGAAATCCCCCTTTTATCCTGTGAATTTTGCTAGTTAGACCAGCGTATACGTAGAGGTAGTGAAATATAACTTGATCTCTTCAATCTCGTTATATACTGAGCTTTCTTCTACGACATTTAGACAGTATTTAATTAGAACAAAAGATTCATAATTTTAGTTACTTTGCAGAGTTTACTAACTCTGTATGGTACGTGCTACTTTTATTGTTTACAAATTATAAAGTAAATATTTGTATCTATTTGTGGTAGGTCATTCTACTCCGCATGTTATTTTAATTGAAATGAGGTAAGAATTTTTCCGCATGATGCGTTACGAAATTCTCCTCTTCATCCTCTATTTGTCTTGCTGCTTATTGATAATTGAACTGTATATATTTTTATCTTTCTGTTAATCTGACTGTTTCTTATATGCTTAGATGCGTGTTATTCTTCAAAAGAATAAGCGATCAATGGGGGGTTACCATCTTCGAGCCAAGGCGAAAGAGGATACCTGGACACATTCTCGCCGAAAGCGTCGAGAAGCTCTGATTAAGCAGAAACAATCTGAATTTCATCGGCATGAAGAGCAGCAAGTTGAAAATGGCGAGAAGAAACGACCTCATTCCACCGATAACAACTCATTTCCTGATGAGAATCCCACCAAACGCTGTCGGATAGATGAGATCTGCGATGGTGATATGTCATGGATTGAAGAACTCTGCGAAGATTATACAGATATTGACGGAGAGGTTATTCTGATAGCTGATTTCTACGTAGAATCTCAACAGAAGGGCTACGGTGGAGATTCAAGTAGCGGCGAAGATGGGGATTTTTCCTGTTCAGATGAAGAAGACGACGAAGACGCTATCGATGTATGTCAAGGTCAACGTTGTGAGAAAATGGATGCGACTGATGGGGAAAGTGGAGTTGATCGATTAATAATCAGTGTAAACTGGATCAGTGGAACTGATAGGGAGCAGGCTAACCGTGTTTTATGCTACTTGAAGAATCGACTGAAGTGACCGTTGTAAAGCTGTATCTCATTTTTGTTTGTAAATTTAAATCTTTTGCAATAGTCTATTGTTATATTTAAAGGGAACTTTTGGGTTTAATTTGTTAAAAGTACACTTTTAGCATTTGGTATAAGACCTGTGATTTCTGCTGTGAATAAGCGCACTTTTGCATCTCAGACATTAATAGTCAAAGCTCTGGGCCTGATGCTTCAGGTCCGTTTAGAGTAATAGTTAATCTTGCATTGCTTTCTTTCAAATAAATAAGTTCGTTGATCTTATAATTTTCTGACAGCTTAAAATGTTGGAAGTTGTTTTCATTACCGTTGAAAAAGTATTGGAAAAATTGTACTAATTGCGAATATATCGATGTTCAAATTGCGTAATTACACATGTAAATCGGTTGCGTAGACCAATTTTAAATGAAGCTTTGTACGGAAGCCGAATCGAATGTTTTCCGTACATTCGATCGGGTATACTCCTAAGTTCATCCTTCTTGTGCTGAACTATCGATTATTGGACTTCCTCGCTCAGACGTGGATATGCAAGGCCGGCGAAGTAGTCATCGCTGCTACTGTTGGTTAGTCAGCCAGCCAATTACTTATCCCACATCCAATTTTATATAAAACATTTACCTTCTCAATAGTGAACCATTGTTTGAGTAACAAGTCAATTTCTCTTATCCTCCTTGGATCTGAGTAGGTTGTAGCTGCATAAAGGGGCAGATGAATTATAAAAAATTCGATTTGCTGATTTTTTCCTGTGATTTCGTCGATTTAGTAAATCTGATTTTCCTAATTGTCTTAGTACCCTGGATATATGCAAGAAGATGAGTTAAATCCGCACTTGATTTAATACAATTAAGTAGTCCATTCATTTAATGGAAATAATGAATGAGATGCTTATCGATGATAAGAATTAATTAAGAAGATGCATATCCCTTTAAATTGGTAAATTAAACTCGAGCTTAAGAAAAGTGTAAAGATTCATCAATAGATTTCTATCCCTTACCTGAATAATGTATCGACAGCTCTGCATCCCCCAATGAAAACTGATACCTTAATGGAAAATTTATCTGGTTGGTATTTCCTTAAACAGACTAAGTTTTGTATATTTTCCAGTAATTAGTTGCTCATAGATAGCATCTGTTGTACAATTCGATTGATCAACTTCTTTATCAGAACAAAAAAGTCATTCCTACGTTAAACTCCCCAAAATTTGTTTTAATCTCATCAATTTTCCTACTTAAAATATTAAATCTTTGCATATTTTATTTAATTCGCTCCGATTTATTCATTCTTATAGTCCCGTGAAGACTCAAGCGTGTAACTTAACCATCTAACGCTTCAATCACGTAATTTTATTCAAGTGGTTCTCGAAATGCATCTGTAATTCTGAGATTTATTAACACAAAAATTGATATGAAATTATTTTTCTTCTACAAAAGAGTTTAACATAAATTATTAACAAATTAGAATGGACATTACGAAGCCCGTTTGGCTTTGACAAATTACGGAGAGAAGAACTTTATCGACGATGTTACTCTAACGAAAAATTGTGGGATTTTCAAATCTGCATTTACAATGCGAACTCTGTGCTAGCCTGAATGGAACTATTTAGAGGTCAATATAATTGCAGAATTTTGTTGATTCTGGCCCAATTAATTGTTCTAGAGATTCGCAATAATGTAATTAATTTACGAGATTAAAACTGTGTTTATTATCAATGTTTTGGAGTTTATTGACTATATTATTTTGTTTCGGGATACTAAGCCATATATTTATTCAAATAAGTTTTAGAACTTATGTCGTTTTTAAATTAATTTTCCCACTCCGTTTTTATTTGTACCTAAGTGATCCAAATGATGATCGATTCTTGGGCTCACAGCGAGTTGACGAAAATCTCTTCGTGCCATCGCTAATCCAACATCCAAATCAGCAAATTTAATCGTGAACTTGGAGTTCATAATCAATAATTAGATCCAGAGATGAATTGCTGTGCATTTCATTTTCTTTGTTAATCGTAATAAGCATAAACGAAGGTCTGGGAGCGAATTAATAGCCCTATTTAGTTTGAGGAAATTCTGAGAGTGACATATGATTTCGAGATATCATTAAATTGTAGTTTAAACCCCGTTGTATAACACAAATTATTGATCTTCACTTACACTATTTTCATCACATTTTAAGCATCGCTTCATATTGTTGAGAATCTAGATATTAGGGTAGTTATACAGCCTCTATAATGAAATTTTATTCAAATGTGTGCTAGATTGTTAACTTTAGATAAAAAAGAATCTCGTTTGATCTGGAAGGTAAGTGCCATGAATTTACATTCTCTTTTGTAATTTTTGAGCTGGTTATTATTCCGATTTCTATTTTCTGCGTTCTATAATATTCTATGAGTTAATTTAAATCATGGGTGATAAAACCAATCTTGTTGCGTGAATTTTGGTTTTATATGTGTAATTCCTATTGGTCATATTCAAATACCACGTATGACCCCTAGAACCCAATTATATCCCTAACTCGATCCTAGTTCATTAAATGATCGTCTTGTGTACCCGTGTATTCATCCTATTCCGTTTATAATTGAATTCTTTTCAATACAATTTATTCACTTTACTCTTAATGTTCTAATGTGTTCAGCATCACTTATTCAAGTATCCGTATATTCAGCCGAAAGAACAACAAATGTTGAAATGTTTGTAGCCGCCACATGATGACCTCTGGGTCTGCTCAGCCCAGACAGCCACAGAGTGACTTACAAGGGAGATAAAGTAGACGGCCTCCCACAAGCGTACTTTATTTTAGCCCCTACACACAATGTCACCTTCAGGCATGCAGTTTAAACATGCAACCAACCCTCCTTCCTGCAAATTTCTCTCTCTCCTTTCTCTGCGATCGTCCAGTACATCACTAGTCCAACTCAACTCCCGTTCTTTTGATTTGGAAAAGGTTGTTGCGTCCCGTTAGCCTTTAAGATAATTCGATTTTAAAGGTGGTGCTCTCAATCGGATTATAAAGTAGCTTCACGGCAATCACTGCTACTTTATGTTACAACAGTCATGTTTAACTTACCGTGAAGTTACCAGACTGGCAATTATTATATCATACCGTATGTCATAAATCAGTAGTTCAACAAAAACCAATAATGTATTAATTGCGTTCATGAGGAAGATAAGGAAGACAAATAACGTATACAATCAAGTTCTAAAATGAGTTCAATATTAGAACGTTCTCATCGTCTTAGGACTACAGATTTTATAGATATTGTTTTAGGCTTTGGAAGTTGCCATTATTCGTATCTGACAGCTGATTACAACTTGACAAATATATTATTACAGGATAAGAAAAGAGGGTCACCAGCATTAACAGAATAAGAATAGGTTCTCCTGATACAGAGCTAAGAAGATTAAGAAGAAGGAAGAAGATTTATCGAAGGTATTATTTTAATGAGAAATAGCAGGAGGAGCAAAAGAGAGACTACAAATACAAGGTTTGGTGTGCTGAGATGTTGTGTCTAATGCCGGTCTGAGTTGCCCTAGACGTTTAATAGGCAGGGCAAGGTAGGCAGTCGATAAGATTCCGGTTATCAGAAAGTTGTCAAAAACATAAATTCAGACACCCTAGTAACGGTCGATCAGTTTGGTCTCATGAAAATTTCATCCAAAATTAATCCTTATTTTAGTGAAAAAAATATTGCAGCAGCTGCTGATCATAAAATAATAAAGTTCAAGTTAAAAGTACGGTATCGTCAACTCTTTTACTTCTGGAATTTAAATATCTGGAATGTTTTAGATGAATATGCGGATTTATTTCGTGATTTATTGGTGGTTACGTGCGCTGATATTCAAAACCAATAAAAGAATAATTGGAACCTTTATTGAATTACTGTGATCTTGACCTTAGATTTAATTCAAATCTTGAAATATTCCCCGAAATAAATGAAATTCTTTAAAGAACTTAATTTCTTCTCATATGTTTCGAGGACGGTCCTACCATTCCTTGAATACTTAAATTGTCTTCCTTAATTAGAGCATT
>CAADRB010000003.1:997187-1010369 GCA_900708905.1 Hymenolepis diminuta
ATTTGAGAGGACAGAAACAATTGACAGAATTAAGTGTTCCTTAAAAGAATAAGGACACTGTATCAAATACAGGTTATATATAGGATGCATAAGGTATCTAGAGCCACTTATATTTGTAATAATAAATAATATATTTTTTATAACATAAGATCTCATGGCGGAGACTACTATAACTGATGAAATGAAAAGACACGCTGTAACTGTAGTAGTATTTTTACAAGCGAAACACAGGAATTTAGAAATTGCAAGATTTCTAAAAATCGCCACATCTTCCGTTTGCAAAATTAGAAAGGAACTGCTGAGTGAAAGCAGTAGATCTAAGATCTCCAAGTATCTGATGGAGCAATAAGGATTATTGTTTATCAACACCTCGGATACAAGTCTCATACGATCCTAGGAGAGGTTAGTTTATGTGGGCGAAAAAACTCAAGAGAATGGCTTAGTACTTCCAAAACGGCTCCTCAAGAAATGGAAGCATGCAAAAGAAGAATGTCTTTGATTTTTCTCCGACGAAGAAACTTCCACCAGGATGAACAAGTCAATCGAAGAAATGATAGGTGGCCGGTTATATGCGGGTGGGCGGACCCCACTGAAGTTCCAACTGTTATGCATGCGCACGAAGTTTTCACCAACACTGATGGTATTCGGTGTTGTTAGCAGTGAGAGAGGGACACATCATGACTCCTCAATTTTTTCACAGAGTCTTAGAGTCAAAGCAGATACAGATTCCTGTGCGGAGACTCTTCAGACCATTGTTGTTTAGCCGCCTTGGACAGACAACGTAACCAATGGAGGAAGATCTTATGTCTCCCAATATGATTCGGCTCCATCCCATTAAGCTCTCAAAACTTAGGATTGAATGGATGGCCGAGAATTTTCATCGTCATGTCACACCAAAGTCCTAACTCACCAGACCTTAATCCTTTGGGTTATTACGTGTGGGGCGTGGTGGGGCATGGTTGAAAAGGAGGTTAATAAGCATCCCTGTAACACCAATCCTTCTCTCTGATGGAAGCAATAGCCCGAGCAATAGAGGACATTAATAAAGACCAACTGATCTGATGAAAGTTTGTGGTCGGTCGCTTTCAAACTCGAACTGGGCTGGTGATAGAAACCGAGGGAGGATACATAGAAACAAAACCTAGGTTAATATTATGTTTGTTTTTATTTTGTTAAAGGGAATAGTAAGTTTTAACTATTAACAGTTTCATTTTCTGTTTTGCTAAAAGTACGTAAAGTGGTCTCAGATGCCTTACACACCCTGTATAATATATAGTTCAGATAAGGAAAGTGTACTTTCACGAGGTCAATGAAAACATTTAAGCTTCAGCTCACCCCTACATGTTTAGTCTGATCCGTGTGGAGGATGCGATTTAGAGCAGAGAAGGCAAAATGACCCGTTATAGTTGTTTAAAATTATAAGATATTTGTTTGAATGAACTTGAATCGTATTCAATACGCTTACATCCTTTAATTAACAGAATGGAATTCTTTCCACTTTAGCCACTTTAATATCATTTATTTTAAATAAAGCAATTTCAATTAAATTTATGTTCTAGGAGTTTGTGTTTATCGCTTAGTGTGGTTTTTAAGTTAATGCTAAAAATAGTTCCACGAGCCCCTTTTGAACTTAGCCAAATTTGGTGTTTACTATTGCGGAGGTGTAGGTGAATTCTTATGACAATTAAGTCAATAGCACTTCAAAGTTCAAATATTCGTACGTGTTTAAAAAAAGATTACGAATATCAAGTAAGCGTATTAGGCAATATAATCTGACAATATTAAATGCTCTCAGTTTCAAAAAATGTTATTTCTAGAGGAAAACAGAAATAATTAATAGTACTGCCCATTATTATTACCCACGATAACATAATAAATTCCGCAATTTTTTATTGTGAGAAGTATCTGAAGTGTGTTAGCGGAAAGTCCAAGGTGTAAAGTCCGAAGAGTAAATAAAAGTGTCCTTTCGTTTGATTTTTGAGTCAGGTTGCGCGCGTTCCAGAATTCAAATTTTATGCTTCGCCACATGATTTATTAAGTAAATTCTTGTCTACGGCATCCAATGGCTATTGACCGTTTGTTTAATTATTATGGTCAGTCCTGTCACCTCAACAAATTTTTTCCCACTAAGATTGTGATAGAAGTGTGATCTTACATACTATTAGGCAGCTTCCATACTCTTAAAGTTACATTGTAACACCTAAACATATTTATTCACTCATAAAAAACCTTCGTTTACTCTCAGATGGATGAAAAAGGATAAATTACTGCTCTGTCTCGAAACGGAACTTGAAGATAATTTCAAGCTTTATTCACGGCTAAGTTAATTTTAATTGATAATTCACACTTACAACGTGAACATCGCATTTCAAAATTCTTAATATCGAATTTAACGCTAAGATCCTGTTCAAACACTTAAAGACTTCCTTCCCTTTTTAAATTCTCCATCATTTGATTGTGGGGAGTTGTAAAATGATACAATGGAATTCAAATATTCATTGAATTTCTTGACAGCGCTCAGTAAGAACCAAGTTGGAGCTGAATCTCAGCATAAAATTATTAAACTAAACAGCTGCTTTTACCTGTAATAAAATGTTTGAAAATCGTTTCATGCTACTTTACTATTTCATTGGTATTCATCGTTCTTTTCCTAGTTTTAAAACTTAAATGCTACATTGAAGCTTATTGATTTATAGAGAAGACTTGTCCTAAAATTGGAATTGTTTCACAATCGTTTTCTTTTGATCAGACTTCATTTGAAGTTTTACGCCGTCGGTAAAAAAACGTATTTTTGAAATCCCACATGTCGGGGGTTTAATCGCCGAGACACTTTGCACTGTTGAGAATCCGTTAATCTAATATGACATAAAATTATCCGTTGCAAGTAATGAACACAATAAAACCGGAAGTGCGTTTAGATGTTAAGCAATATGATTTGAAAATTGCGCTTTAAGAAATCGATAAGCAAAAGAAAAAACGATTATTTTTGTGAGAAGAAAAAGGGGTTTCATAAAAATTCGACATGGATCTTACACATTACATTCTATCGAAGTTTGTATTATTTGGGAGGAAAATAATATGGTTTAATCTCGATTTCTTCAGAGAATATTTTGATGAAATTTATATTTTCGAAGATTAGGATGAATACCACGATAAATAACAGCAAAGTTTTAAGCTTCTATGCAAGGGATTTAAAATTTAAGTGAAGAGAAATAAGAGCCTGAATTTTTTAACAGCAGTTTCTCTTGCCTTTTATTGAACCACCCATTTAACAATGAATTGCATTAAGAGAAAAAAAAACATTTGGGAGTGTATCTGTTTATAAATAACCACAGCAACATGAAGTAGTCCCAGTGATGATAATGGAAGCGATTAATTCTCCAAAAAAGTGTCTAAGCCTTCGCAACTTTTGCTACATTAATGCGCCCTCTATTTAATTAAAAGATTCTGCGCTATTAAAGTATTTTATGAGAAAATAATGAACCGAATTTTAAGAAGCCTCACCCATGCCTTAACAAGTTCAAAGCGTGAACGAATTCTATAAAAACTAATAGTAAGTTTAGATTCATGCAAAATTTGTTGTCACATTTTTAACGCCAAGTACATGTCTACTTATTTCATTTGAGCGACCGAAATAAATTAAAATAAATATGATTTCCCTAATAGTATGTAGAAAATAAAGGTTTAAAATCAAAAATCTAAAAATATCTAGTATTGTTTTTAATGTAGTTATAGTAAGCCGTAATGTTATCTTTATTCTAATACTGCAGGTCATATTAATTATTTCAATATGTCTTGATAATTTTTAATAAAACGTACATTTTAAAGGTGAAATAAATCTCAACTCGTATAATTTTTTCACATTTATCTGCTTTATTTTATATTATAATTTACGGTAGCTAATGAAACATTTCATAAGATGATAGCGAGCAGAATCTTAAAAAGACTCACCTACGTCTTAACAAGCTCAACGTACGATTAAATCTTTTTAAGAAGTGTTTAAAAAATAGTTGAGTAAGTAAATTCATACAACACTGAGGCCACATTTCTAATGCCAACTACACAGGCACTTATTCCATTTAAGTGGTCTAGAGCTCCTTAATTAATTGTAATTTTCTTCACTTTAAAGGCGTCATATATGCAGATGCGTATGTCTATAAATTTAAAATGCTTTATTTTCTTTATTCTTACGTCCTGTAATCAATAACTGAAAATGAGTAGCTTATTAATTTCGACTTGAAATACAATAAAGCACTATCTTTTTATTAATGAGAAGGATACATATCCGTTATTTAATATTTTAAGTAATTTGTTAATGATTAATGCATTGACGAAGTTAATTTTAATATTCTACAGTAAAGACTAACATTTGAAATGAGGAAGAATCGATTGGGTTAAAGGACTTGTCTATTCTCCTCGAAATAACATTGTAGGGAAAATGCTAAACATTTAGATAAATGTTTAATTCAGATAACATTTGATGCATCTAATAATTTTTTTACATGATTTCAAAACGCTTTGTGCAAACAAAAAGCACTTTTGTCATAGATTTTGAAGAAGATTATGATGTAAGATAGTCAATACATTTAAAATATCTTTCTTAAACATTTACTGAGATTTAGTAAGTATAGGCTGAAGAAGAAATTAAAATGTTCTAAAATGATATAGTGGTGGATTTAATCGAATATTACCCGCCGAATATCAAATCCAGCAGGAAAAACAGAATTATTTTCGATGTTTTCAAGCAAATCCGTTTAAAAATTATTCTTATCTATGTAATGTAAAGGACCGCTTTTAATGAAGTTCGGAGAAACACTATTATCGAAATCAATGCTCTCTTAAAGACATTGTTTAATTAACGGAACCTTTCTATTGGTCGGTGCAGTCTCTAGCTCAGCCTAGTTTCGGTTTGTTTTCCGGCCTTTGGGGTGTGTTTTCTATAATATGCGAACGCTAACTTCCTGTACCAAAATCGATCTAATGACTGGTGAACGTATCACAAACTTTTGAAATCAAAGGAACAGAAAACCATTTGTAATTTAAGGACAGAAGCACAAAAGTTACTTCTGAATGAAAGAAATACGAAATTGTGTTTTCTGTTTTTATTAATTGCCATTTTTTTCCAACACAAGGCAAAATATTGAAACGAAATGAAATTAGGTTATGCTACTCTGAAAACATTTTTATTTTCTTGAAGTTTACCATGGACCAAATTTAAGTTTCCCTTCATTGCTTTGGATGTAGCGTAACTGAATCTAAAATGTGACAAACAAATATCAACTTAAATACAGTATAAATGTGTATACTTTACGCACGTTCCAGCTCGCAGGTAATAGTTCATTCACTTTTAAAGACAATATGCACTTTTGTGGCGTGATTTTTTGTTATCTGAATTTTATGCAGAATCTACAAGGACGTTCCACCTGATGAGAATACTTTGAAGTACATAACTCTAGGCCACGGAGTAAACTGAGAATAGGCCAAGCTAGCAACCACGCCTCCCAATAGGAGGGCTTTACCATTTAAGGACTCGATCACATACTAGTAACAAATAGATGAACCAATGGTAGTGAAGCATACAGACGAAAAGTAACATATGGGACTAACCTCCGGCTCCATGCCGTTTCGTCACGTGGGATAATGGTGGGCGTGAAATGGCCATCTTTGTGTTCCCTTTCTCCATTTGTTCTCTCTATTCTTCAATCTCACGATGAATGCTTGTATCCCCGATGGACCCTTTATCGAATCTTTCTACAAAATATCCTTTTATCTACTATTGGCCCGTCTTACAACACACTGAATGCTATGAAAAGATGATTTATGCCTAGTCAACTGATCCGAAAAACACAAATAACGGACTTCAATATTTTCCTCAAGAAAATAATATTTTCCCCAATAGTATTTCTTACATGCACGGTTCTTTATTTCCACATTATAAGTCCCTTTTATTCGAAAAAAATCATTTACATTACGGTTGTAAATGGAGATAATATAAATCTACCTACCGATACAAAAACATGCTTCTTGTTTTGATATAGTGGTTTAGGTCATTTTGTATTATAGCGTCATCAAGTAGTATTTGTAGCTAGTGTAATGTCTTAGGGAATCTGAGAGTCGGCTATGGAATCCTACAGAGAGGGGCAGATCATAAATAGTAATAAATAGTTTACTTCTTCCATACAGAGATTTTTATTGAATTGAGGTAAAGTGCAAGCCAGATGAATTAGATAATGTTTGAATTTCAAGAAATAATCTAATTCAAGAGTAACACATAATTCATGGAATGTAATATTGTATAAGCTTTGTGTTTTCTCCAATGTATTATGTATTAATAATGGTTTTGTATTTAATTAAAGACTGCAATTATTAACTTAAAATCGCCTTTAAGGTCGACTAATAAAAAAACTATAGAACTCAATAGGTTTTTAAACTTCGATTCAAAGATGCAATTATATTAGATTCAATATCGATATCATGTTCATCACCGATCAAGTTAACCAAAACTCTAAAATTGTAATAAGTGTTTAATTTTTACTCGGCCACATGTTCGATTTAAGTTGCACAGAAGTAATTTCAAATCTTTATTCCATTTATCACCCTCATAAATGTATCTCTCCAAATATACTTTAGTATGGTGATTAAGTATTTATTTGTTTAAGTAATTAGAGCCATACTAAATTCTAGTTTTTCACCCGATGATAAAATAATACGATATCAATTCATGCAGGCAGAGATTGATAAACAGGAGAAAGCGGAGTTTTGATACTTAATTTATAGGTAAAAGAGTTTTCTTCGTTCGGCTGACGGTTTAACTTTAGATTACCGCCAGTCGATAATGGTATCATTAATTCATTCAGCGAAGTCTAACTAAAGGATTACAAGAGCGACAGCTATCTGCATACATTCGAACATCAATGCCAACGGAAAACAATCCTTTGTGAAATAAAACATTTACCTTGCAAATCCGACTCATTTTTTCCAAACCAATAGTATCTTGAATTATTCACATATACTTCAAGCTTTATATCAGCACGTTAATGCAAAAAACCGTTCACATTTTTCAATAAATAAAAACATGTTAATTAGGACAAATAAAATTATGATAAAGTTGAAATATTGCTCATTGCAATGAATTACTAAATGTTCTTAAATGGATAATACTTATTTAAATCTTCGTTGAGTTAAAAATCGGCCTCAGGCTAAAGAATTTAATGCGTTTACTTATAATTTCACAATTTTGATTATTTAAATAATTAAAATTTTGATATTTTACTGTTTTGTCTGATGGCCTACTTTGAGGTCATTTGCGTCTGTCACATCGCACTATCTTGGCGTGCAATTTTCAACTTACGATGAGTGAGCGATTATGTTTGGGTCGGATAAAAAATATAGAACCCTATCATCTAAATATATCACTGCTCCATGGTGTTAGAGGCCGTGCCCAGATCACTGACATAAATTTGCCTTATCGTGAAGCCCTTGAACAGCTACTCACTGGAGAAAAAAATGTAAATGTTAAAATGATGAGTGAAATGTTCCAAGTTGGCCAAATCGTTAGATGTTCACCTCAGCCTGGCGAAACTATTACTGATGTTGCAATGAGGTCCAAAGCAAAACCAGTTGGATTATCGCTCAATCCTTTTCGCGTTAATCGAAATCTTAAGAAATCTCTCTTGAAACCTTATGTCACCTTCGTTGGAGCCGTGAAAAGTATTGAGGATAATGGATATCTTATTGATACGGGGATTAGTGGCCTAGATGTCTTCCTGCCTTATGAAGAAACACCTCTCCCAGGTAATTTTTATTATTTATCTCATTTATTTTTTTGCAGTCAATACAAAATATTCCATCGGCTGTCTGGTCGAACTCGCAATTATGGATGACCAATCCTCAAGCAAGAAATCTCGAGTGCTTCGAGCTTCCATGCTTAAAATGCAGAGTGTCCCAGATTCTGATGACGTCTCATTCGACAGTCTTCTTCCAGGAATGCGTATTCCTGTTAGAGTTGCTTCTACTGGTCTTGAGGGTCTCGATTGTACTTTCAGATCCTTCCTCGTCCATATTCCAGCTCAACACTGTCCCCAAGAAGTTAAAAAGTATTCCTCGGGCAATCACTTTACCACTTGCATTGTTGATATTGATTTGGTAACCAAGGCTATTACTGCTAGTCTTCTTCCTCACTTTATAAAAGACGATCTTAAAGAATCAGAAGGCCTTATGGCCTATAAGCACGTTAAAGTTGGTGCTTTAGTTGAGAATGCCGTACTCAAACGTCGTGAACGGAATTGTGTTTATCTTTGGCTGCCTTCTTTTAAGCGATGTGGTGTCTTACTGGTATGATTTTATTTTTTTAATTCCCTTTCTGTAGAAAGCAAACGCTTATGGAAGAGACGCTCCCAAGAAATGGGCTTCCCACTTTCCTGAAAACACTGCTGTCAAATGTCGTATTATTGATTTTGATCTTTTCCTTAATGCTCCAATGATTTCTACCAGAAAGTAAATGATTGCTTACATTTAGTTAAACCTCCCTTTAATAGCAGTGTTCTTGAATCCCAATTCCTCACTCTAGAGGACGTTAAAGTTGGAGCAAAAATTTCTGTGGTTGTGAAGAAATTTCTTCCTCGTGGAGTTTCAGTTCGACTGGGTGGAAGTATTCGTGGTGTTATACCCTATTTGCATCTTTCTGATGTCCCTATCAAAAATCCCCAAGAACGCTTTAAACTTAAAAGCAAGATTCATGCTATGGTGAGTGTAAATAAAATGTCTTTTTGTTATTTAATCTTTTTCTCTCATTAGGTTTTGGGAATAAATCACGAAAAAGGAGAGCTCCAGTTAAGTGCAAAGAAAAGTCTGATGTCGTCTAGTTTTCCAATTCTCGGCAGTGCTAATATGCTGCAGTCTTGGAAAGAGGTGGAAGTTAAAAATAAAGCAAGTAGGCAATCAACACCGGAATCCTTCTTTGTCACTGCTTATGTCATTCAGTCTGGTGAAAAGGGAGTGTTGGTTTGTGGCATGAATAATGTTCGTGGTTGGATTCCTCGGTCTCAGACTGTCATGGATGGGATGCAAACATCGGAAGCCGTCTTTACCAAAGGCGTAACTCTTCAATTGAGGGTCCTGAAACGACTTCAAGTTTCTCCACAGAGGGGTCAAAAACCCTCAACTCAGTTTCTCCTCTCACAAATCGTAAGTTTTAATCCTTTTAATTCGCAATCATTAGTCAAAAACAGTTAGACCAGGCAAATAGAAATTGTTAATCCTAATTTTAAAGTGTTAGCCAGTCATTGGGTCGTATTTGTTCACGATTTGAATTAAAATACTATAAAATTTATTATAATAGGGGTGGCGAAGGTGTAGAATTAGGCCATTATAAATACTTTCATATTACTCTCAGCATTTTTATGACATAATTCAGGACCACTTATATTTTGATTTTAAAGACTTGACTTTACTACACCTGTACTACGATAAGTAGTTCGTTCGTGTTTTTAGTATTGATAAGCTAAAAATGATTGAGGTTGTCTCTTCGATATTCTCATTGTTAGCTTTTTAGTGCTGGCAAAATTTGCTTACTTTTGAGCTAACACCGTAAATCTTGTTGAGTTATAACTGTCAAAGTTCCTTTCTTTAACTACATAAACTCGAAAGCGTACCATTCTAAATTTTCCGTCTTTATTATCAATACTGAATTCTTACGACTTACCGTTCATAGAATGCATTGAAAAGGCGTTCGAAAGTTTTTGTTTTAAGTTCTAAAAGATTACCCGATGGAAGAAGTAACAAGATTAGGCTCCCTGCATCCTACTAATTTCGACGGTTGTTACTAGTGACCACTTACCACAGCGAAGAGGCAAATTATGTATCAGATTAGTTGTAGCTAAAATGCCATGATTTATAAATTATAAAACAAGTTATTGTGAAATATGGTTAAATCTTCTAACTAGACAATCCTCACTACATCTGGGACAAGAAAAGACGGAGTCAACTTGGATACTAATGGACATCAAGCAGAGAACCGTCTCGAGCTTAGCCGTTCCAATTTTAAACAAGTCCGTGGAGTAATAAAGTTTGCATCGGGCAAGTGTAATGTTTTGATTTAGGTCAGGTATGAAATAGATCCTCTTGCTTAGACAAAAAGAGTCGGAAGTGTATGGAATGACATTCGAAAAGTGCTTTGATTGACTACTTTTTTTGTTTCAGCTTGATCCAGGAGACGCGCGACCTGTCTCCAAATTAAACACCTCTGCCGTCGAACTGGGTGAACTCTACTTCTGCCGTGTTGGGGAAGTTAA
Source organism: Hymenolepis diminuta (assembly GCA_900708905.1). Taxonomy (NCBI): domain Eukaryota; kingdom Metazoa; phylum Platyhelminthes; class Cestoda; order Cyclophyllidea; family Hymenolepididae; genus Hymenolepis; species Hymenolepis diminuta. The sequence goes on from CAADRB010000003.1 coordinate 1,007,480, forward strand.
GGTACTGGGTCTACAAGTGAACCTTCTCATGACAGCTGAGTCCAAGAATGTATTTGCATCCGCTTTTCTTCCCTACACCCATCTCTCTGACAGTATCTCAATCGTCAATTTGGCTCGACTCTCCCGAGATAGCTGCTTCCGACCCAATTCTATCCTATCACTAACTGAAGATGGAAATACACCGACTCGTGTTGTAGTTATTAATACTAGTGGAAAGGAGGGAATAGTTGTCTCCGCAAAACCTGCTCTTCTCGAAGCCGCTCAAACTTCTGACGATTCTGCTAGAGCTGGGTTCCTTCGCAAAGCTGAACAACTCCAGGTAAGTATTCGTAATGTCAGATTCAGAATAATCGTTATGCTATTAGAAGATAGATGATATTGTTTAGGTAATTAAGTCTGAGCCTTAGATGCGAATAAGGGAATTTGAGTTCATTCTTGAAACTCTATTCAATATTCAAGTAACATTTGAAACTTTAGACTTAATTTTTGTTTTGAAACATTACACTCTGGGCACAATTAACAATCAGGCAGAAGACTATAAATAGTGGATATTGCATATCTATTATCTTAAATGTATTCAGGTGATGGGTTTTTTTATTGACTGTGATATGACGGTGCCGCAGTGGTCAACGTGAACGTCTACCAAATCAGAGGCCACGAGATCAATGCCCATCGTTGTACATCCAGTGGTGTGAAAGGCCAAACACATTGGTTACTTCTGATCACACAGAGGGGTAGTAGAATGTTAGTTTTTCTTCAAAGCTGATCTACTATATCTTCCCCCAAGTAAAGTATTGACAACTTTTCCCCTAATGGTTTTGGAAAAGTTATTCAGTAGTTTATCTTTGTGGTTATTACGTTCATATTGAATACGATTTTTTAATCGGCAAATTAGTATTTATAGAGAGAAGCCTGGAAAGCACCTTAGACTTACCTAACAATTGCCTCTAATTATTCAATCGGGATGAAATGTTAATTTCTCTGAAATTAAATCGTCTAATCCCACTGGCTCCTTTTGAAATGTCAGGCCTTGTAGACTATGGCTGTGGCTGTTTAATTCGATCTGGTGATGCAAATGATAAATGATTCTATGATCAAATAAATGGAAAACTGTCGTAAGTTCACTGCAATCTTTATCATGGTTACTTTTTCAGGTTGGAACTCAGTGGGTTGGTTGGGTAGCGCATTATATGGATTACGGAATGTTCGTGGAATTCCCTGGGGGATTTCGAGGCCTAGTTCCTACTCGCTATCTCTGCGATCGAAGAGCACCAGAGGGAACAGATTGGTCATCCCTTCTTCCTCCTGGAACTAGTGTTGAGGCTAAAATGGTCGAAATGAATGATTCTCGTTTGCTTCTTTCACTTCGAATGGCTGACACTTTCTCTTCTGCGGAAGAACAGTATGTCAGATGTGCTGTTGCTAGAGTTGAGCAGTACCTCAAGGAGTGTCGATGGATTTGTAAACATGGTAGGGATACCGTAACTTTATATCGGCACAATTTTACCTAACTCGAACTCTAAACTTATTTTCATTGATTATAGTTAAACATCTCAATAATTTGTCTCACTTCACCATTGGTCAGCTCGTCAAATTTCATGTTGATGGTCTGACTGAAGAGGTTGTAACGGGGTGGGTCGCTCTGCCGCCTTCTGCTAAATCAGAAGCTCAACGTGTTCCGGCTGCAGCTTTGCTCTTGAATACTGATGGGGTTGAATGCCCATTGGGAAGCATTCGTGAAGCCGTCGTCACCTTACCCAATCCTGATGCAGGCAAACTTGAGGTTGCCCTCCTTCCTTGGCTTCTGAAATCTATAAAGCAACGCCGAGATGGTCAGTTCGATAATTCTGCTATGCAGGTCAAAAATGGGCAAATAATTTCCTCAAGCGTTGTCTCTATGGGAAACACGAGGGATATCATTGTGGTTGCACTGAAACAACATGCCCTTGGTCATCTAGCCGTTGTCCCTACTCGTAGGTCTTTTAACGACATAATCGGCGCAAATGCATGGGCTCTTGGTCAAGTTAATAGAATTACAATCCGAGAGTATGTTCCGTTTCTTTTTAATAGTTCTTAATGAGGTTTACCTTCTTGTTTGAATTTAGTGGTTCATATTTTTTAGTGCAATGCCATCCGAGTCAAAGCGAGAGAAAACATTCTATGGTACTTTATCAATCTACGATCCTCAAGAAAAGAAAACCAAAAAGGCCGATACTCATGTAGATATACTTTCTCCTTCGACTATTGAAAGTCTTACGACCCCAGGAACTCATTTACCAGAGGTTGTTTTTATCGGTCTCAAGGGTCGCGCCAATGCGCTCTTCCGTCTGCCCAATACTCGTAGTATTCGCACTCTAAATGCCCGTCTGATCTGTCGGCTGGTTGATTTGAAACCCTCTTCTGGTAAAGATATCCGCAAATTCCTAGCTGAGGTGCCTGAGGTTGGAACGATTTTCAAAAATGCCATTGTGATTAACGCGCCTACTCCAACTCTGACTCATGGATGTAGGCTTCCATTGTCTTCAAGAATTTCAAGAATATCTTTTAGCGGTAAGTCTTTGCATGTCAATAATGACGCGCTTAATCTCCCAAGATAACGTATGCTACGGTCACTAAGAGCTTCAGCTCAACACATTAGTAATATACCAATAAACGCTCTCCATCTCTTATGCCCGTCTTTCTGAATTAAAGTGGAGTGGGTCGGCTAAAAAGGAGATGTTCCTCTGCCGAAGATGATTTTGGCAAAATACTTTTGTTTAACGAAATTGTAACAAGGCTTGTTATAAGATTAGGCGTTATTGCCTTACCAGCTGTGTTTTAGGACAATATTTGGCCACTATTAATGCGTTGCAGAGAACCTCTCGAGGTGGTCTATTGTTAACCGCAATAT
>CAADRB010000003.1:1011015-1093037 GCA_900708905.1 Hymenolepis diminuta
ACTGTATTTTTACCCTTTCTGTTAAATTAAAATCCCTTGTAAATTTTGGGTGCCTCTTGAATCTTTAATTGTCATCGTAATTATTTACTCGTTTATAGCAACTCTTTTAAACCTCCATAGAGAAAGAACCACAAGTTGGAGATCTTGTGAGCGCTATGTTCCTTGGTGTCCATGGCGCAAGTTGGCGTCTACTGTTGCCGAACAATACACAGGGTCTTCTTCATGTCTCTTGCATGTCGAAGTTTTCTTCACACTCCACGGAGGGAGAGGAATCGGTGCATCCGGAATTTCCAACTCACCCGGGAAAAAGTATTTGGCTGACCTGTCGTATCATCGATCAAGCAACTAGTCTACCAGAACATGTTAGTTTGACCAATCTGTAAAATGCGTCATTTTTCATGGTCAAATTTTATAGTTGTGGCTTTAATTAAAATGCAACTGGGTCAGATTGGAGTTTGAGTGGTATTGGTATCATTCTTTTGAAAATCTGTTTCTTCTTTCCTTCCCTCTTAATTGCTACTATTGTTTGGCCATTTTTTAGGTTAAATTGCTTGTCAGAAACTCATCTTTAGTATTTATCTTTAGGGAAAATTCTTGTTTGTGAAATGTTAATTAAGTCTTCTCCCTATTTGTTAGAATTACGCAGTTGAGGATGGTAATTCTGGCCATGCTGAACGAAAGGGGATGTTGAGTGTGGCATTAGATCAGTGGATAATTTCGGTGTCTTGTAAAACAAAAGCATCCAGGAACTAAAAGTAGTCTTGAGTTTGATATTATCATTATCTTATGGTGGCCGCCTAACAACTCATTCAAATCTGAATTGAAATGATTAAAGTTTGCGTTTCCGAGAAGAATACTAATGTGTGGAAACACACGGATCAGTCAACATGGTGATTCCTGCAATCTGAATCCTTGAGAACTATTTTTGTTTCTCGTTCAATCTTCTGTGTCGTGAGTCGTCAGGCACCAATTAGGAGAACTGGATGTCCGCAGAATAGCTAGATACTATATTGTGCTCTTTCCAACACTTATTTTATGATTCCTGATAATGTCTGTGACACAATTTTAACGATAGATTATATTTATCCATTGGATTTAACTGGCATTAACTCATTTTATCGGTAAGATAGTCTTGCTACTTCGTGATATGAAATTTAATGACTCTTTTCGGGGATTTGAAATAAGCACTATACCTCTCCGATTTATAAAAGCATTAAAATGTCCATTTTATTACCTAAACCACGAGTTTTCATTTCCTTCAATTTCACGGAAGTAAATTACTGGGACTGTATATTTGGTAGCTAAGCGATTTTGGCTTCTGCTATTCCCATAAACTATGTTTGTTTAGTTTTGCTATTGAATTGAGAACGAGCATACTATTTCATCTAACTCACATTTAGAGATGAAATAGTCTCAGCCTTTTAGTTCCCCAGTATTGATTATTTGAACGCTATTTGAATGCGATTCAAAAAGATAATCTTGCGAGTATTTCACCTCTTAAAATAATGCTCTTTGGATGAAGTGGAAGGTCAAATCCCCATTCACTATCGTTTCTTTTCAGCGTCATAGGCTTTTTGCTAAAACTTGGCCTGTAAATTTGATGGCGCTAAGACTCCCGGTATCTGACAGTCTCAGAAAGTGCATTTGCTGTTTTATGCTGTTGTGTTAGATGACTTAACGCCAAGATCTCAGTCTTGCACAAACTCGAAAGTGACAATCTTTCGAGTTCTTTTGGTTGCCCTTCAACTCTCCCCATTTATAAGGTTGTGTAACCTATGTTTTTTTAATGAAATAACCCATATTTTCTCAGTGTCACAAGGCCATGACTATAGGAAGTTAGGATGGTCAGATGTTATTTTTGCTTCCCTATTTCAATTTTAGAAGTTAGACAACTTTGCATTCGTTAACAAGAAATCTCTGCACTTCATAGTCTAAATTCTCATTAACTCAGCGTCGCTGTAGGCTTATTATTCATAAGATATTTTTCTGGTTTGATTTTACTGTTGAAATTAAACTAACTCGCTAATCTCACTCTACTAAGCGCTATTCATTTTCTACGTTCTTTTCTTTTCTTTCATAAGAAAACTCTCCATTTTGTAAGGAACACTATACACTTTATTTTCTTTTCATTGAACTAATAACTAACTGTTATTTCTGCGTTCAGTGCCGCAAACGTATTACTCCTCATGTTGTAAGTTTAACAGCTGTATTTTCTCCGTTTTCTGTTATACACGGGATTATTTTTAAAATAACAGAGTATGTCGGTCCTTTACCAAGTAAAAATATGCTGCATTGAATTTTTATGACACCTTGTTTGTGAAGGCTATGTCTAAGATTTTTTCCGTAGAAAACCTATGTATCAATCACATAAACTCACTTCATTATTTTAAGCCAAAATTTGTCATTCTAAAGGTAAATTTGATAGCTATATTACCTCTGGATCCTGCTAGAGTTAGTATTGTTTTTGAGCTTTAATGTGCTTGTCTAAGCCAGTCACGGATCGAATGCCCAATGAGAGAAATAGCCAACTGCGTTGATTAAATGGGGTCACATAATTCGAGTTCTTCACCTATGGATTGGTTGTTGAGTGTTAGAAAAGGTTTTTCTAAATGGGACTGGAAAATTTTGCTATTATTTTTGAAACCTCTAAATAAGTTTGCTGTGTTACGTGAGTTCTCCGCTTTCAGTGCTCTTCTTTTCACTTTAGGGGGCAGATGAAGAGGATTTAGATAAATCGATAGGTGTTGTCGATCAAAAAAAGGCTGAAGATGCTCCTCAAATTGCTAGGGGAGATGAAGTGATCCCTGTCGGAGGTGATGATGAGGACGATGTTCCCAAAGTACCCACGAAGATATTCTATGTTTCGACTGAAGCCTCTGATATGTAAGTTCCGTATTCTGCTTAATTATGAAGCATTGTGTATTTAACATCTTTCTAATTACCGAAGTCAAAAGTTCCGGAGTTAAAAAAGATGAATCGATCAGCAATATGATAGCACTGTTTACGTCAGAGTTTTGGTTTAATTCTGCATTCTTTGGTGACGTAGCGGTCTACTCGAACGTCCATAAAGTCGGAGGTAACGAGTTCGACACAAACCTTGCTGGTTAAAATTGATCAAGAGAGTTTCTCATGAGTGAGGTTTCAGACCGATCATCATCAGTGTCTTGATAATACATTAAAGGGGTTACTGTAGTCTTTTGAAGTATTTCAAAGGTCGAATGTAGTATTTAGAATTCTACCCGCGAATTTCTTAGCAGTGGTAATCTCTCTTTATGCAGAAATAAATCTGTCTTTGTATTGTAGACGCAAATGGAATTCAGAAAAGTACAGCAAAAATCTTGAATTGATACTGAATCAGCCAATGATGGGGATCATCAAGTGCCGTTTCAGGAAAACTCTCATCGTCAACTTGAATTACAAGACTGAAGTCGTGATTCCCTACTCCACACCTTTGAAACCTGACAAGAAAGTGGGAGCACCTGTCAAAGTCATTCTCACCTCGTAAGTCTAGCTTGTAATGCCGCTGCTTTATTCTAATACAGAAATCGGTTAAATTAATCATCTTAACGCCGCATTTTAGTCTAGAACCTCTGGAAGGTTGTTTAGCCGAGCCTCCCATTCGTCGTAAACGTTCGATGTCTATTTCGGCTGCTGTTCCAGGTAGTGAACTCGGTCCCAGTCCGAAGAAACGTAGACGTAGCATCTCGGTTCATCTTCCAGAAGAGAAATCTTTACCCAATATTACGGATATGTTTGCTCGCTATGCCGATTTCCTTCCACTCTTGAGAAATGCCAAGAAAGAGGAAGAGGAGAAGAAGAAAGCAAAGCTGATCCATCATCCAGAGAATGAGAAAGTCCATGACCAGAATGTGGAGATGGCTGACATATCTGAAAAAGGTCAGTTTAATTTATTTTGGCGTCAAAATCTTTTATCCTCATTTTTTGATAACCCTAAGATGATACAAATGTCGGCTGAGTAGTATTTGATAAAAACAGATAGATTGAATGTATTGTTCTTTGTCGATGGCATAACAATAAATTTGCTCATTTGCAGAGTCAGATTTCGGGTTTGATACTCATTAGGGCATATCCTATGAACGACGTGACTTTCCGTATTGAATAAAATCAACCAGGATGCGGCTTTTCTAGACAAGATGATCGTTAGATTTATTCAGTGGAAGTGAGTATAATAAGGAAGCTGTTGGGGGTTAACAGCTAACAGCTAGCAGCTAACAACAAGCAACAGAAACAACGTCGCCAATTCGTAGTTATCTGAATAAGAGCTAACAACAACTGTAAGGCAGAAAACCAAGAGTTGGTTAGACCAAAACGTATTCAAGAAAGCCACAATGAGCGTTGAAGGGAGTAAGAGAGAGAGAGAGAGAGCTGAGAGGAAAGCGGAAACCAGTAATTAATAGGTGTGCGTTATGTTTTGAGTGGAAAAACGAAGGCAGTTTAATGAGTCACATGAGTAAGAGCGTGAAAGAACATGAACGTGGATGCATTTTTAGGTGAGACGAGGCCGTTATAGAAAGGGGGGGGGAGGGTAATGGATAGGCGGGTTTAGATATGACAGATATGAGTTTTGCATCATAGGGCCATAAAAGACGTCACTGCGGCTTCTTGGACGAAAATCCGAAGTATTTTCATTGAGAATGCAAGTGAAGAGTAATTCTGGAAATACAGAGTCATCCTTCAAAGCTTGATTTTTGAGTTAATAGTAAGAATGATTATAAAGTAATTTTAGGAAATTAACTTTTTATGATGGTAGCAAAAAATTTGGGTGAATTTGTATGGGAAGATGATCGAATTGATATGATGAACACGATTGGGCATATTAAGGTCCAATTGTCGAAGGCAGGCCAACAATGAATAAGGAGAGATTTGGAATATCACAATTTAATAAACTACCATAGTTCAAAAACTGCATGTTAATGCTATTTCTGTTACCTATCGTAGATAATCAGCCATCCACTCACTTGACCACGGTTATGAACGAGGCTCGTTTGGCGGAGATCGCTAAGGCAACAAGTTCTGCAGGTCAGGATGCCAGTGCAAAAATTCCCCGCATGACCACTGTTGAGGAGTTCGAAGTCGCTGTTCGGAACGCCCCACAAAACGCGCGCCTCTGGTCGCTCTACGCAGCTCATTACCAGGCAGCTGGAGATCTTAATCGAGCTAGAGTGGTCCTCAGACGTGCTCTCAATTCTCCTACCGCTAGCAACTTGGGCTCTGAGGAGTTTGTAAGTAACCTTCTACTCGCCTCCTTGCGTTTGGAGAGCACTGCCGCGCTCTCAGTAGGGGTGTCACAAGTTAATGAGGAGGGGAAGAAGAATCTTGATGAGGTTATTCGTAGAATTGAACAAATCGATAAAGGAGACTTGGTTAGTAAGGCTGTCAGTCTTCTCTCCAATGTGGGACTGCATGAGGTAAGTGAGCGGGATCTGCCTTTTTACTTTTCGGTGACCTGACTGAATCTAACTTTATTTAGCGAGCCGATGCGTTGGCAAAGAAATTTGTGAAGGGGCATTCCTTGGTCTCAGAGGCTTGGCTTAACCTTGTTCGAGCTCGATTTAGGGCTGGCAACGTTGTAGGGGCTAGAGAAGCTCAAAGAAACGCTGGACAAATATTGAATATGTCTCAGGTTCCACAATTTGCTCTTGGGTAAGTGTGTTTAATTTTGCGCTTGTCGCATCCATCCTACATTATCAAAATTACAGAATTTCGTGATCCGATTTTTCGAGTATTTCAAGTCGTACTTTATTTTGAAATTTTCTTCATATTTTCGTTCCTAATCTCTTTAGATGCGCACAACTTGAATACGCGTTTGGTGATTTTGATAGAGCGGTCAAACTGATGGAAGAACAGATAGCAGTGCATCCTCAAAGAAAATCGCTCTATACCAGCTATATTCGACTACTTCTCCAAGCTGCAAAGAGGAAAGAAGCAGAGTGAGTTTTCTCTTGTCCTTTCAAAAGAGTATGTTAATGTTATCGTATTTTTTACTATTTTTTTTTTCACTTTTAGGGCGGTTAGGCAGAAAGCTCTGAATAAATTACCCGAAAAGGAACATGTTTTTATAAACAAGCTCTTCAAAGTGTAATTCTTGTGTATAGATCACCGTGAATATAACAAATATTCTGATTGATCGTATTGTTTTTCTTGTTATGCATTTGACAGAAAGGTTTATTTATGATTGTCCGGTAGGAGTTTTGATAAAAATGACCTTCGACACACTGAAGGATAAAGTTATTTGATATTTAAGTAAAATGAATCGGTGGGATGAAGATGAATGCATAATTATATTACGGATCAATTTTGGAGGTGATACTGAGCCTCAAGTTCAACTAATAATTCGTATTTGTGATAACATCTCAAGAAGGGTGGGTGTTGACAGATTCGAATCTGACTGCCAGGGCTAAGGGTGTGAATATCCTAAAGGCTGAAACTGTCAGACAATTTTAGCAGGTTAATTAGAGAACTTATCGATATTTCAGTACATAAGTTAAGTATGAAGATAAGAAAACTTCTCAAAATAACTGAAGCAAAGAAGAATCTCAACATTTTAGGAAATGAGAGGTCTGAGGATGAGAAGAAAAATCTCAAAAGTTTAGATCCTTATTAAGGGTTTGTAGCTGACTCCCATTTCTTCCAAATATTAGAAAAAAATTGATTGGGAATCTCGGGTATATTGAACAATATCTTGATATAATTAGGGGAGGAAATGACGGAACGGCAAACAAGTTTATTTACGTTGCATGGAGTTGTACTGACTTTCTGGCTAAAGTTAAATGATATCAAGTTATCATATCAAGTTAAATGATATAGGTCAAAGTAAATAAAAACGCTTTGAATTGTGTGGTGGTGATAGGAAGCCAATAAGCCAAATTGAAAATCTCATAGTTGTTGTTTTGCATCGGAATGGCCATTCTAGCAGTTAGCCTCAACCTTATCAATGTGCTGGAGCATGCAGCTCTTGTCTATTATTTTGAGAATCAGCTGTTATTAGTCTGGCGGTGTTTTGATTTTTAATCTCAACAATATGAAGACGACTTGTATTCATTCATCCAAAGTCTTTGTTGAGTTAATAAAGTACCTGAGAGTAACCGCCCTTCTGTCTTATTTCCTGCCCTCTTACGGAGAGTGAATCAAGCAGAAAGTTCTTATTTTAAAAGGATGGAAAAGTAATATGTATCACTCGTTTGGATAATAGAAAAGTTGCTTCGACAAATTTGCACTGTCATGCATTATGGAAATGCAGAAATGGCCTCCTACTGCAAAATACTGATGTTAACATAAAATCTCGAGAAAAAAACAATGAATATTGATTAGCAATTATTTACTTTAGCTTCTGAATGACACCGGTCGGTCTGACCAAAGAATTGAATATCAAGAGAATGTACAGACAAAATTATAATCATGACTAAAAGCTGCACTGGTAATGAATCAATCAAGCCATATTCGAATATTCAAGCGCACTCATCGGAAAATTACACTACAGATGAATCGTAAAAAATCCAGTTAATGACATTGTTTTATGTATTATAAGCCCTCGAAAATATAAGCCTTAGATCTAAGTAACAAAAACTGACTATTTACCTAAGTTGTGAACATTTAATTCGGTCATAATTTCGCCATTTGTTTTAACGTTTCACAAACCGGCGTTTATATGTGTATGTATATATATAACATTTGAGAGGGGTATAGCATCACTTCGATATTATTCAGTTATTATTATTGAAATTTTCCATATTTTCATGATAATATATTTCAGTTAGGACTCATGAGTGTCTTTTAAGCAGGTTTTTGTTTTGTTGTCCATTTTAGTCTAAGCATTGGTTAGTCACAAAAGTATATTTTTTTATTCTTGTATCAAATTCACAGATTTATGATTTACCAAAATCTAACTATACCTTTTTGACGTAGAAATTACACGGAAATAACCGTCTTTAACATTGGAGTTACTATGAATGTACCATCTTTCGATGGTAATTCAGTTATATACATGTCTAACGTTTAGATTTTGCCTATAATGTGAGCTCAACTGCTACGGAAATAGCCCATGAAACTTCGGATAACTTGAAAAAGTCCATCAATCTAGAAAATCATGTGAATTCTACTTCTTACAGTGAACTGAAAGAAATGGTGTTTAGCGCAAATGAGCTGTATTTTCAGCTAATTTTAATGACTTGAAAATTTTATTTAGAGTTAATAAACTTTATGAATCGAAAGATATTCTGGTTCGATTCGAATGTGAGCCTATTAATCATCTGAACATCTTTTGGAGATTGACGACGGTAGTGAATTGCACTATCGTAAGTCTTTCCCTACCTTATTTACTTATGTTTTTAGACTCAGATTTCGACTACGAGTATCCTATCTCAAAGAGTGTTGGGTTTTCGGCAATTCTTTGTTTTGTATCAAGAAATTAAACGCTTCAGCCAACTTCCAACAACAACTATAAATAATTCAATCAAACCAATCAGCGATGAAACCTGTCTTCTTTGCTGTGATGCTTGTCCAAGTTCGATCCTGCCTTGTGGTCATAACTTCTGTAGAAAATGCATAGATGCCTGGTGAGGATGATATTACCTACTTGAATATACTACTGGGATCTCAAGTAATATTCTGTTTTTTGTGTAGGTTTAAGGCTTCATTTAAATTGCCTTCGGAAAGGAGTGAATATTTTTCATCTTCACGACGTAGTCAGAGTTACAGTGAGTTGAAAAATCGTCAGCAGTGTCCACTCTGCCGTGGACCATGTCCACGAAGTAAAGAAGCTTGGGATTTTCTTGATTGCCCAGACCCTTCGGAATGTCGAAATGAGATGGCTTCAGTCCTTCTTAATTTGATATTCAATGCTGGTTCCCCTCTGCGAGATTCGGAGTCTCACAAGTGAACTTTACACCATCTTCCGTGACTATTGTTTTGCGCTACGAAGTCTTTCCTTCTTCAGATCATTCAAGTGTTTCTTGTTTTCTCGATGTTTGTCACTATTTGAATTTTCCTAATATGCGTTCATACTGATTTATTCTAAATGCATCACTGAAGTTCATTTAAGTAATTGCTTTGTTTCTAAAAACTTATTCATTGATTGGTCTATAACTTGATAGACATTCGTTATTTTGTTTAAGTCCCGCGCGTTAAATTTAGTTGCTCGTTTGGTGTTCTGCTACTCGATTGATTCCACCTGCCATTTCAAACCAATTCGGTATTTTGGGTTTAAAGCCAGAGTGTGGTGTGGAAAAAAATTATATGGTAGGGTTATAATTTCTTTTGTCGAGATGACAATTTATTTTGATGGACAATCTATACTACTGAAGAGGGTAACAGTAGCAGCGCCTTGGTAATTGTGTGTTATTAACGGAAGAGGTGTTTTTGAAGATTTTCTGCAATTGCGTCTAGAAATTCCATTGTATTTAAATATTGATCGGGGTTAGTGGGACCGTGAATGCACATTGCCAGATCCTTTGTCATCTTTCCAGATTCGATTGTGTCGATACAGGCCTTCTCGAGTTGATTGCAAAATCTACAAATTAGAATAAGATATCACGGCTTAATTAAAATTAAAGACGAATTCAGTTAAGCAAAGTGTAATGATCTTCATCCGCATTTGTTTTATAGGAAAATTGGTTGATCTAGCAAGTCTCCATTTATCAGTATAAAACGAATACATTTCTCAATACGTACCTGTTGCAGCTATGTGAATTGTCGACGATGAATTGGTACGTTTAGAACGGATGGACATATTAGAATTAGCTACATGTTCGAAATAGGCTGCCCCAAATGTAGTCGTATGGAAGGCGAATTGTCGACAAGTATCTGTGCAGATTTTTCTATGGGACATAGCTCATCGTTGGGGGATGATCACCATCCACTGGCCACAAACGGAAACCTCATGAATCAGGTTGCACACCGACTTCGCAGGCCCAGTAAGTGCTATTTAGTTGTGATTGATTTGTGTTCTAAATGACGAGAAGTGGTGCCACTAACCTTTGCTACTCAACAATCGGAGCGCTGATCGAATCTTTTCGACACACGGATTGTCGAAGACTCTGGTTTGGGGCAAAAGGACAATTTACGTCAGTCAATTTTAAGAAGTTTTAGGGGCGACAATCGATCGAATACATCAGCACCCTTCCGCACCATCGTCAGTCAAATGGACAGGCAGAAAGATTTGTCGATAAGCTAACGAGAAGCTTGCGAAAAGTGAAAGGAGAGGAGGCTGTGGAAGATGTACTACAGAATTTCTTGTTGGGATACAGATTAACGCCGCATCTCGCGTTAGGAGAAAAATCTCTGGCCAAAGTGTTAATGGGTCAAAACATGAGAGCGGTGCTACTGACGGAAACTCCGTCGGACAGGAGGAGGTGCAGTCAGAAGAGCGGTTTTGCTGTTAACACACCAGTTTATGCTCGCGATTATCGATCGGGCCGCCAGTGGAGAGCTGCGATTATCACAAACCGACAGAAGGGCATGTTCTACAATATTGAGGTCGGTAAGGACACGTGGGTCCACCGCCACAATCAATTCCGACGAAAACTGATGGAACCCACTATTGACAGGCGTTATTTTTCTTTCTATTCTTTAATTGATACGTTTAATCTTATTCATGTTCTTTCACCTAGACCTCAGGTTATGGTTCCGTCACGTACAGCTCGAACAATGATGAAACCTCATCCTCGAAGACCTAAGGACGAATTGCCTATGACGGGGGATACTAGAATAAATAATAATAATTTTCTCCCAATATTTTTTCTACAAATAAGAATTTCACGTCCTTTTTAATTTCCCCACTGATAAATGACACTTTGTAACTATGCCTATTTATTCAAGCCGATACCGACTGAGATGGAGTTTCGTTAGTACACACGTGTTTACCAGAACGTGTCTTGTGTTCTGTTGTGGGTTATTGACTTCTGTGTTAAGTTGCTATAACACCGAGTTTTCTAGATTGGTTTGTTCTACAAGATTACTACGGGAACTTCTATTTTGTAAAGTAATAACGATCTCCCTGCCTAAATCATATTTTAATAAGAAAAATAATTGATCATTTTTCGATTAATTAGGCTAACTTTGTAAAATAGATCGATCATTTGAAACTGAATAAGAGTGTAAGTGTAGCAGCTCAATTTAACCTTTCACCACCTTTTTAAAGGCGTGATGTCCTTTTAACGATCTGGAACATTAATTGTACTTTAAGTAATGACCTAGATACAGATACGTAAACAATCAATTTGAAAGCGTGACGTGATCAGAATAAAAATAATATGCATGAGCTTCTTTCATTTGGGCCTTCCTCAAACTAAATTTATGTATTAAAATCTAAAATTAAATTAAATATTATAAAACCTTCCCCAAGTATTTGTGTTAGTTCGATAGAAAATAATTCCGAAAATTATTTGTCGACTGTTTGTTGTTTTCCCGCTCAATTTTCCCATCTGAATTATCTTTCATGGTGTTCATTTTCCAACGCTTTTAGTGGCAATAAGTTGCACTCGTCTTTACTCCACAATGTAGGTAAAAATGGACGTCCACAGATTGGTTAAATTTCGTTGAGCTAGAATCAAAGTTAATCATTTATATTTATGTTCTAGTAGGGCAGTGACCAACCTTCCTTTCTGCAACATTGTAGGTCATCACGTCGATATTCCTTAGTGCACATCCAGTGGTGTGTGTGGCTGATGGAACTGATCAATGTTGATTAACTAGAGGGAAAGCGGAATGCGAGGTTCTTTTTATCTAAGTCAAATGACATTAACAGTCCCCTAAATATGCATGAATAATCTTTCCAAAAATAGATTCGAGACCTTGATGAACGCAAACTGAAAATTATAACCAAAGTTCTCTCTCCAATCGCACTAATGGACTGAATATAAGCCACCTAATATTAATCCCGTCAGGATGAAATATCTATTAAAACTAGGATTTATCTATTGATCCACTAGAATAATTGAGATATATCCAAATGATGCTGCAATATAACCCACCGTTCGAGTTCCTTATTTCCATCCAGTTTAGCTCGATGAGCTAGACCACGAGTCCATGCGAAGATGCTAGCGACGGGGTTGGTGCTGGTTGGTTTTCCCTTCTGATGCTCTCGATAGTGACGAGTCACTGTTCCATGAGCAGCCTCTGCTTCCATCGTTTTACCGTCAGGACAGAGCAACACCGAAGTCATCAAGCCCAGGGATCCGTAGCCTACGAGGAATACGGATTTCTAACATTTGTAAAAAGATCGTTTTTATTTACAGGTACTTAGAAAATTTCCCAAATTCGGCTTTTATGAAATCAAGTGAAAGCGTATTGCTGCTCATATTAAATACTGACCTTATACATTTGCTAGTTAGAAACATTATTCCTGAATTTCTTTATCTAAACATGATAAAAGATTTACTGATGATTCAATTTCTAATACTGATGAGTCGCCTTAAATATCCACTTTCCAAATATAGTGAAGTGCAAAATTTGTACCATTCGAATTTCGTGATCTATCAAATTACTTCGAAATGGTTTAATCGTTTTAGACTGTTGTATTTCCATATGGTCGATGAACTATTTTCGAGTCGGAAATAGATGACTAAAATTGAGGACCTTGTGGAGTGCACAACGCTACCAAAGGAATCTCACGTGTGTCTGAACATTCTGGAAAGTGAGCACTTGCTACCGACCGCGTAGCGAGCAGGCGCCGATGTGCGTGCAGAGATCTGCCCAGACAACCAGCAATCAGTATTCCTGCAGCGTGGATTGGTTGTATTTAATAACTAAGCTAGAGTCTAGCTGTACATGTCTGCAGCTAGTTAGACCTCTTAGAGGATTATTAAGATTTAGCAAAAGGCTTATTTGTGTAGTATCCGCCACAACCTCCCTCGTGACTTGTTTACTTTTGCCCTGTTTATCTCCTTAGCTCTCAGTAACTCGACCAAAGCCGCCAAATAAAATAGCGAAAAAGATATTTTGATCGTCTTATTTCTTGTTTTCGGACTTAACGCTTTTGGCTAAAAAATCACCCATAAAAGTTGCGCTAATATTAAAATTGTCAAATAGATTCTTGTTGAAGGTCAAATGCAACGAAAAATCAAAGTACCGTCATAGAGAATTTGAGTAACGAATAATTTTGGAAACGTAAAGGAAGTCATCCTTCGAGATGTTTCGATTTCCGAAAAATTGCGCACACTGCGTTATTACTTTAATAATGTGTCCGATTTCCTTTTTTAAAGAACAATATCGCCGAAAATTCATAGGAAATGAGTAGTTGTTTCTTTCATTGTAAATAAAACACACTCAACTCTTCATAATGTTGAAACGTTTGCAGTTTTACTTTACCTTTATTAAAGAACCCTCATTAATCAAAATGACGTTCACATCGCCCAAAACGGTGAAAGAGTCTGGATAATTTAGCCATGAAACTTTAATCATTTTTTTAATTGTATTTCCCACATTTTATTTCCGCCAAGAAAAGATCGGTATACGATGGTAAAAGTATTCAATATACGCACCGTTTAGTCCACTAACTTAAAGATACGTTTAAAGAACGAAACATAAAATTAATTGAATTACTACAAGGTGATCATAACATTTGACATTGACTGATATTAACAATAATTTACACCATATTTTAATTTTTTCACATGCGTTGATTGAAATTAAATTAACCAAAAGACCGATGCTTGCAATACACTGATGGAAGTAAACCTTGATAGTTTCATTGGGTACCCCTTCAATTTTTTAAATTGTCGTCTCAAGCTCAATTAAGACAATTTCTGCTCGCTAATTTTGTGTTTAAGAAATAGAAGAAAACAAGAGTAATATAGGGAATAGAATAAAAATGCAAAGGGAAAAGTTATTCGCGAAAGGAAGGAACAAATTACCCACTGGATTAAGGAGAGATGTAGCGTTCGCCTGCAGAGGCCTCCAGGCAATCAGCAGTACTACCCCTGCACCTTAGCGCTGCTTGTATATAAGGACCAAGCTCGTGGACAACATCTCATAAGGAGCTCGTTCGCTTAAAATTTCTTACTAGTTCATCTCATACGGAGCTCTTTTCACACATATAAAATGAAATTCGTGCTATCTCATCGATACGGAGCAACAAACCTTCTCCACACCACGCCTTTCTTGTTCTCGCAACTTTGAGAACAGCCTAGCTAATTTTGGGAGCAAACTTGTAATAGAGGATTCTGATAGACACTATTCGGACTGTTTGGGAGGATTAGCTAGCTGCCTATTGATGTAGTATCCACTACAGAGACTTCCTGGAGCCCTGCCGAATAAAATTTTGACATTTAATCATCATCTGTGCACCTGTATTAATAATAACATATGCCTGTTTATTAATAAATATAATACATTTTATAATATTCAGAGAAGTGGGTGCATAGCTACAGCCGAGAGGAAATAGTTTGAAAAATAGGTAGGTAGGCCTGGTCCATGGAATTGGGGATACTACTTCTCTTCTCAGCTCAAAGAACATGGTGCTGCTATTTCATACGATCTGCTGTAAAAACTCGCACTAAAGGGTTGCATTCTGAACTATTTCGTTTCATCCTTGTCTGTTATGAGACCGAAAATTGAGCACTGGATTCCCTTTTTCATTGTAGCACCTGCAGAACAGTGACCCCTTCGATAGTGCAAGAGTAGTCCTTTCTTTTCTCTGAAAATATACTTACAGTTGGCAGTTTCACATTTCACCATTTTTCGTTCGAATTCTCTCGAGGTGGGAATTTACGCTATTAGCGGTAGGAGTTGCCATTTTTTTAGCCATGATGGCCTGGTCGATCCAAAAGGACTTCCCTGGCGCCTTGACAGATTTGCTTTAGTTAAGACTTTCTTTTTAGTTCTCTTTGGAATCTTTTGACTTGAAAAAGCTTTGGGATAAGAGAAATGGTAAAGGAAGTAAAAGATAAAGTCCTTTTTAATGAGACTTGGCCGCTGGATTTCTTAGAGGAATACACTGGGCCAGCCCCTCACCTCTACTAAATTTAGCTATTCGGAATGGTGTTCATTGCAGTTGTGAATCTCAAAACAATCGTGTGCTGCAAATATTATTTAAATATTGTATTTACTTTTACTTACCTCCGAAAACTCCATCATCAGAACATGACAAATTAGTGTAAGCTCACTATGTGAACCCATTTCCGACAGTAAAAAGTTTGTTTGTATTGTCCAGAGATTAATCTCTGCAAATTACCACACGTGCGATGTGACACGAACTTACTACAACACACGTGTCTCCTCTCGATTACCATCAGAATCCTACATATATAGCAGAAACCGTAACCTCCTCTGAGTCCTGATTATCCTAGAATGCAGTGTTTCAATCGTTCTTATATTTGTAAAATTCGAAGATTGTAAGTATCTCGTCCAAAATGATGAAAAATTGCTATTTTATGGGGAGCATTAATTAACTCTTTTCAAGACTTACTAATTAACGGCAAATAGATATTGTCTTAAATTATTCTCGATTTTAAGAATTCTGAATTCTTTTAATGATTATGGGAAGTAAATAAAGTGTAATATTGTCATGTTGATCACCACATCAATACCAGCGGAAATAGGCATAGAAAATTAATAATAATAAACTTCGCAATCTTGATTTACAAAACTGCAAAATTTTACCATCGCTATCACATGAATTCAAAATTACCGTTTCAGATGCAACTGAGAAAAAATTTTGAGATTTAAATCCCTGTCACGCAATATTTGCCTATGGGAAATGCCACCAGATGAAAATATCCCCGGTCATCGGATAAAACATAGGGAGTGAAATTCAAATGAAAATAAACGAAAACAATGCAGGAAAAAGGAATATATTCACATATTAATACTTAATTAAACAACTTTAGAACTCAACTTATTTCAGTCACTCACGAATGTAGGGCACGTATGAAGTCTTTTACTAGTGTCAAACCACATACTTTACTCATTTGAGGGGGCGATAGAAAGAAAACAGGCAGATATTTTCGATGCTGGTGCAAAATTTAAATTAAATTAATTAAAAATTAAATAAAAATAAATAAAAATAAAAATAAATTACAAATAAAAATTAAATTTAAATTTAAACCATCGTTTGATCCACAGATATTTACTTGTTTTCCTTCAGAGTCTGAATATATTATCTATCAGCAGCAGTTAGACTCATCATTACATCAAAAGGTAAGTTTACACAATAAACAGTTACAGATAAATAAAACTGGTTAAGCCTGGCTAAGGAATTGACAGGATTCGAATTTCCCACCAGAGAAGCTCCATGTTGTTGTTCACAACCCATGAAGAGCGTTTCTAAATGGGCTTATCTAGGAGTGGGAGATGATTAATCGTGAATTTATACTCACAAATCGAGAGAATTCAAACAAGCACTCTGGTTATGAAAATATGGCTATGAGATTTTCAAACTCGTTTCACTTCATTCTACTGCATTCAAATGTGAGGGGAAAATCCCGTTTACGTTCTCCTGACCCAATGAATTGGAGACCTTAGGCGAAACGTGCACACGTGTACGCCTCAGATCTTAAAAACCATTGGCTAATCCGTATTTTTCATAAGCGCAACGTTAAGGTAGGCGAGACAGAGGAGGAAAGACAAGTTACGTTGCCATCTTTGCAGAACACCGAGCAGAGGAAAGCAGCTTAATGTAGATGGCTAGCTATTGATTAACTTTTCTACTGAAAACCCTTAACTATGTTTTATCATTAATTTTCTTGATATTTTAACGATAATTGAGCGATAAAATCAGATTTTGTGGGATTAACTTAGACCTTAGATTCAAATTTAGAAAGAACTAAATATCCAAATTAAAGCTAAGATTCAATCGATCATTTCGCTGTTCTATTTCTTGTCTCATTGGTGTTTTTAATTGTCACAAATAGTAGTAGATTGCAGTGTAGTATTAAAATCACAGTTTCGAATTAGCGATATGAAGAACAAATGTTGGTGTCAGTTCCGAAGCATTCACTTAGAACAAGTTTAGTCTATAAAGAAAGTGATCACATCCTGCATGTAGATTGAAATGTGTGTAATATCATCAAGTGATCAGTGTTTTGCATACGAAGCACTGACTTGAATGCATTACCTTACCATGTTTGAAATGAATGAGTGCTAAATGAGGTTTTGTTGATTTAAGTCTCAAACGTTTAAAAGATTTCCTAATTTATAAATTATGACATACTTTTCTTTGACCAGTTTTGGTCATGCTTTGGTCCTTATGCTTTCCAGTTCTACAGACTAAAAATCAAAGAACTTCCTGCCCTATACTCATGAGTTAGGTCCTTCTTTCTTATTTCATGAATCTAAGGTTTTCCTCTTCCCTTATTTGCATTTCTTTCAAATTAACTGAGACGAATCCTTTCAAATTTGGTTTTTAGAATGGTTTTCCTGATTATTTAATATCCCATGACTTTTTTAAAACGGAGTTTTAAAGATTAAAATTTATATAAAATGCTCGACATACCCTGAGCTACGATATCACTCTGGACATCACCATCGTAATTCTTGCAGGCCCAAACAAATCCTCCTGATGATTTCAGCGCTTGGGCAACCATATCATCAATGAGTCGATGTTCGTACCAAATCTTCTTCTCCTCGAATTTACGTTTATAGTTTCTAGGAAAGCAAGATTACTGAATTAGACGGCATTGGACTGCAGTGTGAGTGTGGCAGACGTTGGGTTAGAGGACTTACGATTCATAAATAGTGGCGAAAATGTCCTTGAACCGACCGTCATATTTCTTCAAAATAGTATTCTTCGTACTCAGATAGAGCGGCCATCCCTTTGAAAGAGCGTAGTTGAAACAGCTGTGGGCGAAGCCCTGAATGCTCTTCAAAAGAACCAAGGTGTGTTTTAGTAAATAACTGAAATTTTAAGACTAACCTCGATGAATAAGCCCAAGTATTTGATATTTAAGCATTTTCAAAATTTCAGAATATAACGGCAGATCAATTTTCTTGGAAAGCCATTTGAAGCTGTTGAGACATCCTATCTCTAAGCTAATAGTAAAAACAATTCCTTTGATGGGCACAACTCAAACAGTGTAGATCGGTAGGTGTGATCCAATAAAGACGTCACATACTGCTTATTATATTCCTCGTTAGCGTTCAATAAACGAAAATGATGATTCGAGAAAGGAATGATCGATTATGCATTTTTCAACCGAAAATGCTCCGGGAAACGCAGAAATTACAGTAATATTATCAATCATATGGGCTAAATGCACTAGGTAATAATATAAGGATCATAGGAGAACAAGGCTGACAGATACAAATTACGAGTGCATTGACAAATATGAAATTTAAGAATAGAGAGATGAATTACTTTTATTTTTTTACTTTAATTGATTGATAAAATTATCCCTCTCTTTGCGTAAATTTAGGAAAAATTAAAAGTCACTGAATGATATCTGCTAAAAAATTATTATTTAAAGTAGACGGAAACATAACGCCGATAAAATGCATTAATTACAAGTAATTTTAATAAATCTATGAAAAATCAACAAACCTCATCAGTATTGTACATAGCTAAGCCGACTCCTCCTCCCTTTTTGAAGTCATAAACCTCAAGATTAACCGGTTTTCCACTCTTTGGAATAAAACGTAACTCAAGTTTACCTTCCTCTGGAATAACCATATCAGTAGCGCGATACTAGGGTTAAAGAAAGGAAAGATTAATTCTATTTTCAAATTTTCGATCAAATTACGGAGTTTTATTAAAACTATTTCGAGAGACTAAATTACCTGATCACCAAAAGCATGACGTCCAACTACGATAGCCTGTTTCCAGCCTGGTACAAGTCGGGGTATATTTGAACAAATTATAGGTTCACGGAAAATAGTTCCACCGAGAATGTTACGAATAGTTCCATTAGGCGACTTCCACATTTTCTTAAGTTTAAACTCTTTAACACGAGCTTCATCCGGAGTAATAGTTGCACATTTAATGCCAACATTATATTTTTGAATGGCAAGGGCGGAATCAATTGTCACCTGATCATCGGTCTTATCACGATTTTCCAAGCCCAGGTCAAAATATTTACAGTCAATATCCAAATAAGGAAAGATAAGCTTATTTATAGTGTAAAATGGTATTTATCTAGTACCTTGCCCTTTATTTTTTCCCAAATAATGTGTGTCATTTCGTCCCCATCAAGTTCCACAACTGGATTCTTCACCTTTATGCGACTGAATAACCGACATTGCGCTAAAAGTATGATTTTGAATATTATCGTTTACCTAAACCCAAGACATTCGATACCGGTCTCATGAATATGTATGATCTCATCATTTTTTCTACGACCTTGTTTTATCAAATTTTCACCTAATAAAAACTGCTTACCGATTAGCTGATGCAAAGACATTATGGAATATAAAAGTAACTTTTTAATCATTTTAACAGATTTTGCCTAATTCGTCATTCTAATATTTATATACTTCCGTATTTAAATTAAGACATTATTAAAATGCCATATTTCTTAACCATTTAATATTTTGAATGTATAGGTCTTAATTAAAAACACTATCTCAATAGGCATTTTTTGCCACTGAAAATTAAAAATATATTTCTTAGTGGATTTAAATTAACATTTTAGTTTGCAGAAATTTTCTCAACGAGAGAGCTAATAAAAATATCTAATTTAGATCGGGTTGCCTGCCGGTTAAGTCGATTTTCGAGCTACTAATTTAAATATGCAAGAAAAATAAGGAAACTTCAGTTTTGCATAGCTGATTTAGTGGAAAATAATTCGCTATTCCATATTATTAATTTCGTAACTTTGATGAGAACAAATACCCTTGCAATATTGAAATTCAAACGTAATAATATCCATGTAGCACAAAGGGTGAAGTAAAGAAGATTCCAAGGCTAAAATCGATGGTTCATGTTAACGCTGAGTTATTTATTTTTTAAATTGGTGACATAAATTATGGGAAATGGTTGCATTAATTTTAATATGCAAAATAGAGATAATCAAGCTACCTGAAGAAATGTCGAATTAATATCTGCCAGTTAAGGATTTTAAAGGTTTATTACCTAGGTATGGGCTAATATCTTTGTTTAGTGTGGGTCAGAAATATCATTTTACGGCCTATTAATTGAACGTAGCTTGTATTATTCATGAGTCATTTAAGTGTAGAGTTAATTACTACTTTATTCCTGTAGTTTTATGTTGAGGAGAGATAAATGGAATGGAAGTACTGTGAAGTTAATTAATCAATAAACTAGTTAATGATAGCGAAACAGGGGAAGCCTTTTTCTATAATTTTCATTGTAAAATGTATCTCACCAAGTTCGCCTAATTTCGATTATAATATCAGTTTAATAAAGAAAAGTGATCCTATGAGGGAGTATAGTCGTAGAGTTGTAAGGTTCAATAGTAATATTTTTACGTAGTTATGAAGCAAAGAGAAAAAAGCAGAGACGTATGTTTTAATTCTGAAGATTTACGGATAAAATAGTATGATAAAATATTTACACTTACCTTGATCGACAATTGTTGATAATAATATATCTTTGACAATTTTCGACCCGCGATTTCTTTTAATGTCTTTTCACAATTATGTGTTAACACTGAAATTTAAAATTATCATACAATTATCCTGAATAACTGTAGAAAGGAACTGTGATAAAATGGTTAATTTTTTCAGTCACCTTGAAAAGATGGAAATAGATGTCTATATCTGATAACCTGACTGCAAAAATTTCAAAAGAGTGCTGGTACATTTGGGTAAATTGGGGAAAGATAAACTCTTGAGAAACAGTCGGTCTGAACATCAGAAAAATTTTTAAACCTATCTATTATTTTTAAGCATCTGGTCCTCGAAAAGTCACCAAAAAATCTAAGAAAGTGAAGCTAAAGCTTGCCTCTGACGGAGATTGTCATAGTTGAGAAAAGCTAAATTCGCCAAATATTTTTATTAAATTTTGGATCTTCTTAAAGGAAAAGCAAGTAAAGATAGCTTCCTCCAAATTTTATTTGTACAGAAAGTAAGAAATATTAATTGATTTTCAGTTAATATTTGTGCAGTGAAAGTGAACGAGAGAGATGGAGAAAACGTAATCAATAAGTTTAGTTAGTGTCAAATTTCAATGAAAGATCACTCTTGCTTGATCTACTCACATATCCAACTGCATAAGCAACTGAATTTTGCCTTTAATATGATGGTGGAAGTTTGAAAGTATCATTAGCTCTACCATGATAATTAATTACCGGTGCGGTATCTGAAATCCAATTTCCAGACACAACAAGATGCACCTATACATTTAAATCTTTTTAAATTACAGGTGCTTATTTTCAATCAAACTCAATTTTTAAACACAAAAGGAAGATGTTGAAAATGTGAGTACTGTTAAGTTATTATAATTCACAACTATTACTATCGTTTTACTGTATTTGAAGTCATACAATGATACATAAACTTAATTCCTACCAAATTTATTGGACGAATTTAGTTGTAATCCGCTTTTACAAGCAATGAGTATTTTCCTACAGCGATTGAGCATTATGTATTTCCCAGTAATTTAAGAGAATTTATCGGGCCCATTATGGAAAGTATTCACAATATCCGACTTAAGAAGAGGGAAGGCATCATGGAGATACTCTTTTGACAAATTCGCATTCTGCCAACTCTCTTGATGACAGGAATTAACCATTGCGGTTAGCCATTCACGTCACCGTGTATGTACCAATGAGCATTGATCATGTGACTTCTGATTTAGCAGACGTACACGTTAGTCACTGCACCACCAGCGCATTAAGTAATGCATTACTTCATTCATCTACCAATCATCAGAACTTCAATAAGTCTTCATTCCTGTTTATTCTTTGAATATACCGAATGGTTATCATTATTACCCTTGTCAAGGAAAAATAATATTTTTAATGATGATGAAGGATTCAATCACTGAAATAGTAAGATAGATCATTAAGAGTTGGAGGGGAGTAATATAAAGCGAACATAAGTAGTCCTGTTGTCACTAATGTAAAGGCATATTGCCCCCAATTTAACGGCATGTAGGTATTATATAATCTTTGGATACAGAAGTTCAGATCAAGAGGAAGTAGAAGGAAAACTTGTAATGCATGGAAAGCTTATCGCCACTTTACCGAAAGTATATATATATTAACTAATTTGATATAGAGTATTAATCAGCTTACTAGTTATTCAGCATTACAGTAGTAAGGTTTGGGCTTTTAGGAACAGCACTTGGAAAATCTAGCGACCGAGTAACGACTCTGTTTACTGAAATTGTAAGAACTCCGAAAATTTTCTACTCGTCTTCTACCAGGAGGGGTTTGAGAATAAAAGACCGGGGATCAAAAGATTTCGACTTTATCTAAATTCTGAAATCCTTGGGCTGCCCATTTTTATTACTTAGCTAACTAATAATCCATACGTTATTTTCCAGCATTTGACTGCCTGGTTGTCACCGCCCTTTAGAGCTAATCGACTAGTTGATCAAACTGGGGGATTGGTAAAGACATCTTGATGCATCTATCTCTTTTAATACCAAAGATGTAACAAGTTTGTACTCGTCTGTATTTACATTTCAAATTATTTTAATAAAGGAAATGTCCATTATAATTATCAAATGCAAAACTTTCTGTTTTTTTGCGAAATTAAACTGGAATTCAATGAGACATTTTACTAACTCTAAAATTATAAAAATGAAATAAGGAAATAGTTAGGAATAATGGAAATAAAATTTTATAGACATTTCACGAATGAATTACCTTGATTAATAAGTCATTGAGATTTTGCTAAAATGTTCCTTTAATTTCATTAAATGCTTGAAAATTTACCTGCAGTAATTTAAATTCATAATAAATCAGGAATGAAATTAATTAAATTAACGTTTAAGGAAGCAGTGGTAGTGACTTTGTTCAGTGTCTACGTTCTTGAGTTACTTAATTTGCACAAGTCCAGGTATGACTCATCCCCGACCTTTAAGCTGTTGATCGGCTTTCCACTCTAATTTCTAGATATAGGGCTTTATTGTGATACTTAGTTTATTTGAAGTAATAACTATAAGGCTGCCGTATTTCCTCTCTTGTCTGATTCAAATATCCAGTCATCTTCTAAATGCAATTTCAGCTAACAGTCCAAAATATCTCCTAAAATATCAGTTGGGAGGAAAAGAGAAGATAAATATTAGAGAAGTTAAAACTTCAGATAAAGATATTCAGTTGTCCCGTAGAAATGGTGTTGTGTACAGGGCCATTCTTTAGTTCAGATAAAAAATTGAGTAATTATGCGTTATTTTCAATATAAAGAAGGAAAGAAACGTAAGATAAAATGTTAATATCTTCAATGAAAAAGATATTTAATAATTTGCACACTTTCATTTTCCCCCTGACAACTCCCACTCGTAAGTTACTTCTTTCTGGTTTGACTGCAATTTCGAATTCACCTGAAGTTTTCTGGGCTTTCAACCGGTCCTTTTTGATTAGCGTATCTGTTCCTCTGGAGTTATTTCTCGGACCCTATCCGATTTCTTTTGGAAGTTTGAAGGTGTCTAAAAGGAGGTAAAATGGGATTGATGCCGGCGTTGATTTAGTTCCCGAAATACGTGATCTCATTTGGTTTCTATGCCTGTTCCAGGTAGCATCTTGTATCTGGAAATCACAGATAACTTTTCCTGGAAAATTCCAACTATCCAGGAGTGACAAATTTGGAAATCATGTGCAAACATGAGGACGCCGACAGTGAACACACCCCCTTTATAACTTTTCACTGGCTCGTTTATCTTATCCTTCGGTAGCATAGCATGGTTGATGGTTCGAACTGTTCTTTTCATTAGTATTTCTGCAAGGGATTAACTACTTAGAATCGGATGAATAGTCGTCCTGTTGCTCAGTAGGGATTTTTGAGTAACTTCCTTTGTCGCCCTCTCCCCTGTTGCAGTCAGCAGTGGTCTTTTGAACGTACCGACAAATCGCTCTGCTTGGTCGTTTGATCGTGAGTGATGAAGGGCGTGCGGACGTGATGATTAGTTCGTTGTCTGCAGTATTATTCAGACTGTAACTAACAGGACTGTGTTTCATTGTTTGACATTAGGGTTTCTGAGAAACCGTGATCCGTCAAGTCACTGTAGTATTTATTGACAGCATTGATATTAGTTTCTGCCACTTGGAGTATGAATTAATCAGTACTAAGTAGACAATGCCACTGATAGGATCAAAAAAATAAACATGTACTCTGCTCCATAGTGTTTTCGTTGGGGACCAAGGCATTGGTTTTACACATGGAGAGTTTCTAGCAGCATTTTGACATTTGAAGCAACCTTTTACAAGCAGTTCAATGTCTTCGTTTACTCGCGGCCAATATGTGTATCCTTTGACTAACGTTTTCATTCGATTTATTCCTGGATGACTAGAGTGAAATTTTCGCAGAACTTTTGCTTGAGTGCCGCCGATAATGACAACTCTCTCATTAAACACCAAACAGGAGTCGACAATAGATAATGCCCTGCGACGGTGGATTAGATCCAAAAAGCTCCATTTTAAACATGAGGATGACCATTTCAGTTTCATAAATTTCATGGCTTTTCTGATGACTGAGTTTTCCACTGAGCGTGCTATATTTCCGCTATAATTGCAGGAATATTCCGGATAGAGTCGACTAGAATGCAGTAGGCACCCTTTTCCAGATATGTGCTGGTTTCTTCTATAGGCGTTTGTTGATTCGCAATTAACCGTAATAATATTTCAGCTTCTTCAAATTCGATAGCTCTCCAATAAGTAAATTCGTGAGCATGTGCTGTCAAAAGCATTTTCCAGCACTGAAGACGGTTCGCTGAATATGTTGGAACGCCTTTTTTGATCCAAGAATTAATAACAAAGGTTCATGTTCTATCAGCAGAGTTAAGTAATGATTGTATACGAAATTATGGAACTTCTTCACAACATTGACAATAGAAAGTGATTCTCTTTCAATTCGTTCGCGGTTCCTTTCTGCTTGTGTCAGCAAACGGGGTGTATGAGTCACAGTCTTCTGGAAAACATGTGCTGCGATGAATATCGACAATTCTGAATTAAAATGAGTCAGAAAATATCTGATCGCAGCATAGATTACAGCCTCTCTTTGACAGTTAGGGGACGATTCAATGGTCCATAAACTTCATGCAGGGAAGAAAACTGCTTAAGTAACTAATTAATTCAAGAAATGAATAAAGTGTTTGGACATTGATAAAGATGACAAGTTCACAATTGCTCGAATAAATTAAGGATCAAGATGGCGACCTTCTGAGTTGAAAATGAAGCCAAGATGCTTCACGAATTTCAAGAAGAATTCACACCTCTCTGGCCTTCGATGAAGTCATAATCGGCTACACTTTCAAGCAGATATTCAATTCACTCCCTGAGTTCTTTCTCTATTTGGGCAACTACAGTGATATCGTCCAGATATGCAACTGTGGCTATTGGTCCGCCAATCACATTGTTCATTAGGTGTTGGAAGATACTAAAACCTGTTTTCATTCCAAACGGAAGTCTTGTAAATTGATATAAATCTCTGTGCTTGTTGATAGTCCGATGTTCACTACATTCTAGTTCGACCTCGACTTGCATATAAGTCTCCAATAAATACAACCTCGAAAAAACATGTGTCACCATTGAGAGTTGCAAATATATCTTAGGCGACAGAAAGAGGATGAGTAACTTTCAGGAGCTGCATTCTGATCAATGGAAAAATCGGGACTTAAACGAACGTTGCTATTCTGTTTTCGTACAACCACACTTGGGGTGACCCATTTAGAGTATGATACTAATTGTAGCACATCGATTCTTTCAGAAAGTGACAGCTCTTACTCTGTGCTTTGTAAGCAGGAGGAAAGCAGAGCTCTTTGGACGGAAAAATGATTTCGCATTCTCTTTTAGGTCCAGGTATGCTTTCATTTTTATGCATCAACCTTGGTTGTCTCTGAAAACTGACGAAAATCGTTCAATTAAGTCCCATTCATTGTCAGCTGCTCCAACAGGGGATCGCTTTTCATATTTGTTTTATTAACAGGTTCGCTGGAATTCTTTTGGTAATTTTTATTCCTCTTTCAAACCTTTTTCGAATCTGTAACCTGGTTCACAGATATTTTTTCGGCAGGGAAGTGGATGATCTGCTTCAGTAGCTTCAGTTTATTCAACCAATCGGGACACAAAAGATCAATGTCATGTTGATTTTTTTGGGGCAATTTGCAACAGCTTGCTGATCACCATAACAAACTTGACGGTTTTGTTCATCTTCCAAGTTAAAGACATCATCAGAAGCGTTTCGGACTACGTCGTTTGTCGGTTTCAGCAGGAGCGAGCCCAAGATTCTTCATGTTTTTCCTGATATCAGAATGATGTCAGAGGTAGTATCTAATTGCAACTTGACCTTCTTATCAAAAATATCAAGATTGCATACTGTAGCCTGTTAGAACCTTTACATTCTTAGGTTTAACTGACAACACTGGGGGAATTAAAAGATCCGGTGGACTTTCTAGCAAACTTCATTTTTCTTTAAACAACCCTTCGTATCGCTCCAGCACTTTGCTCCTTATGTTCTTCCTTTCCACGAACATTACAAATGTGATTTTTGTAAGAACAGTCTCGCAATAGTGCGTTTCACGGTGATAGGAGGTTCTTGTTAGAAATATTTTCCTGCATATTCCTCTTTCTTTACGGTCGTGCAACTATATTCACTGTTGTTCTGCTGGATCATAGCTGTCACCCAGGATGGTGTCCATCCTTCAACATTGATTAACTAAATTCTGTATGATGATATCAAGATTTTCCTTAATCGAATTAGGAATTCTTACACGGACATCTGCATAGCAGGAATTCCAAAGACCATAAAGGAACAATAGGCATTCAAACTGACAGTATGAAATAGCTTTGAAGTCCGATTGCTTTAAATTTGCATTTATCTGAGTAACATAAACAATCCAAACCTCCTCAAGCTTCTAAGTCAGTGTTAGACATTTAAAGTTCTTACTAAATTCTGATGATTTTTTGCCGAAGAGCTCGCAGAGGGTGGATACTGCTTCCTCGAATTTGAGGTCATCCAGCTCCTTTGGACGAATGCAGCTTTTTAGCTTCTTGTGTTTCGTAGTATCCAATCGCCGAAAAAAAGAGTTTAATTCTTTTCTCATCAGGGGTCTGTGAAACAAGGTTATTAGGGTACAGTTTGAGGATGGAATTTTCTGATTGTTCAGGATTCAGGTTCGGATACTTCATAAATGGTTCCATTAGTTTCAAGAAGTCTTGCCGATGTTCTCACTGCATGATTTCCCTATGTTCTAATAGAGAATTTATGAAATTCTTCAGCCACTTTTCCAAGACTTGTTTGAGTTAATCTGTTTATGAGAAAATTTTCTACAGTTTGAAAAATAATGAATTCTTTTCAAGTCCAAGTCGCCAAATAATGTAATATCAGCTTATAATCCAAAATATTCCCTAAAATACCAGTTCAGAGGAAAAGAGAAGACAGAAGAAGAAGATAACGAAATAACTTTACGAAAACCTCGTAAAAATGTTCAGTAATCAGTTTCATAACTAAAAGTTATTTTTAGTTTAAAAGGGCAGAAAAAATAATGTAGATTTTAATATTGCTAAGGGGAAAACCTTTAGTAATTATTATACTTTTATGTTCTCCTTCCTCTTGTGGCAGTTTGACTTGTAAAGCTAGGAAGATTAAGAACCTATCAATTTTTTTCACGATGATGATTTCAAAGCTGAAGACTTTCTTGCAATACTTTGTAGTGATTCTCTAATTTTCCAATTAATCAAATTTTCTCTGATATTATTTCCCTTTTTTTTCCTGGGATAGCAACGAACTCTCCTCCGTCTAGTCACATCAATCAGTTCATCCAAGCGGACTTTCATACGGCGCAATGTTAAAAATCATTGTCATCATGGCTCGACTCGACCAGACTCTCTGTCAATCGCCATAGACTAACTTCCCACAGTGCGCTGAGAAAGTCGTAGTTGTCTTGTCTAAACCCATAACATTTTATTCTTTTGTTCCCAATCACCTTATGCAAACCGCCATGTACACGCGCACCAATCCGGCTGCCACCGCTCTCTTTTAAACAGTTTCTATCTCTCCACCACTTATGCGCTTCCTTCCTGTTCTCGATAGGGTTTTCAAACAATAGGTCGCTCTTTTCCCTATTCTGTTGTCGTTATTAAAGATGGATAGAAAATAGAGAGTATAGACTAGAGAAAGACTAAGGGGAAATAAGATACCTTAGCAGCTAAGTCATGATTTCAAAAATATCGGGTGTATAGCAAACGGATATTTTATTAAAATCTTAGTACAATTTAAAAGGTCTTATTATAAAGACCTTATATCTAGGTCCGCTTTTAAACTGGTTCTAGAGTAATTTTCCAGGATTTCATACTGCGTATTCAATCTAAAACTATTCTTTCTTCCTGATTATTGATCAACGATATTTGATCCTACTGGATTTCAGGTTGATGATTGACCCTTGAAATTACTGAAATCAAAACGCAATTAATCTAACAGTTCTGTTTTTCGAAGACTAAAGACTCACGGCGATAAATAAGCTACAAGTAAAAAAAGAGTTGTCATGAGAAATGAACCTTCAGTATTAAGGACAATATTGTCAACTCAGAATCGATTTATGATTCCTAAAGGAGCACGGAATAAAGTACAGTTCAAATATTAATGATCAATGCTCACTGAATCAAATAACCGTGATCGTTCCTATTGACCCAACCTCCACTTTTCACCTTCTTTTACTATCAAAGGAATAAATGCAGCGGGATCATTGGGGCACATCGCAATTAAATCAACCCTTTCGATTAACGTAGATGACCACATCTGATCATGTCAATTACACAATGATTTCAATGCTGTGTCTGAGAGAATCGAATTATTAATATTGTTTCAATGATATGGCAATTCAGTGCAAACATTTTCAAATTCTGTTTCTAATACTGTTAAAATAAGGCCTGAGGAATGGTAGTTCTTTTGAAATTCAATAAAATGTTAGAATTTCATGCGCTTAATTGATTTTGTTAACCGACAAATCCGACCCACTAACCGCTTTTATTTGACATGGGATAAAAGGTACCGCCGTCAATTTTCCACATTGGTTTAATTTCCGATGAATAAATTCTACTTCATTCAAATATGCGTGTAGAACGAATTGTCAGAAGTCGCATATTCTGAAAGGGTCTTTTATTACTGTCACATAAGTGAGTAGAGCACTTGCCGACTCACTTTTCATTTTGTAGGCAGAAACGAGTGTCAAAGCATTCAGCGGAGAGAATTTAAAAAAGAAAAGGGCTTTCCGAAGAGGAAATCAAATATTGCGAAGTCAGAGTCTTCTAGATTCACTTTTTACTCCTTCTTTGTCAAATCTACACCTTGAATGATCATTTCAGTTGGATGAGTAATCTGCCTATTACTCAAATTTAGAATTTAAAATCAGTAGAGTAGATGTTATAGTAACGATTCGAAATAGTTGCGTAATATGTTGTAATTCAATAATGATGTTCTTTCTAAATTTATCGTTCTATAAAACCACGCCTCAAGAATTCTATAATAGCTAGTACATTGTCATTTCGCTATTTTTGAACTGCTCTTCAATAAAATTATCGATTTTATTTGTTTATAACGCTATAATCATAATTTCTTCGTTTTAGTCGTTTAATTCAATTTTCTTTCACATATAGTTGGTCCGTTACATTGATATTTGTGAAAGAGTATTACTATTCGGGTCCTATTGCCATATCGATTAAACTTGTAATGTTTACAGTAAGAGTACTCGTTTCCAGAGTACCAATTTATTGGGTAACAACTTTTATTAATCAGAGAACTTCAATCGTATGCTAAATGGTTATTTAGGGTGAATCGTATTGTCAGATGCATGTATAAAAGGACAGTTTATGAGGATTAGATATGCGTAGTAAAAGCCATTAAGATTTCCAAAAAAATATTCAAATTTTAAATTTGATTATTGCTCAAAGTCTGTTATGTACATACCATCCTAAAAACATTATGCAGCAGAGTTTTCACATTTATTATTCATTCTTTCTTTATAATTTTTAAATTGCACTTTTCAGTTTGCACTTTATCTAAACGTATCTCCTTACGCATATTTCACCAATCCCTTGTCTCGCTATCTGTTGTTTGACATTCTCCTTCGTCACAGATGTCAAATCATGCCATACAATAGGCCTCTAAGTTTTTTCTTTGAAGAAACCGCAATATAGTTCTAGCTGACTGATCTCTCGCAAATGAATTTGTAGTGACATTATTTTTCGGCGCTTTCAGCCCTACTTGAAGTTTGTTCAATTAATTGCAATTTGCATAATCTTAGTCGGTGAAGCAGTGAATGTTTAGGTTTTGGCGACACATACAGATTAAAGATTATTCGAAAAAAGACGAGAGATTGGAAAATCCATTAGATTACGATGACGGAGGTGACTGGAAATATGTGATTTGACAAAGTACAACGGAGATTCCTACATTACAATTGGCTATAATAGTTTTAAATACCGTTCTTTAGTATTAGTTGCGATATAAATACCAATGAATCAACTGCATATTTAGGAGACTATAAAATTCGTCGATTAACTGGACTATACTACGTTGTATCCTGGTAATTTCAATGTCTAAAGTTTCTGAGGGAATGCTCCCCTTCTACAATGCTCTTCTGATAGCATTTAATAGCATAATTAAGTAGACTTAGTGATTTTCACCTTTCTCAAGTCTCTTTTTATATCTTTTTCTTTCCCAAAATTGCTACTGATAACAAAATTATTCGATTCTTCCTATTTTAAAAAAAGAAACAGAAACGGAGATTGCGCTACCCGTGGCAGCAGATCTCAATTAGTTCAGCTCTAACTGAGAACCTCTCGACTAATATTAAAGGGAACTTGATCAGAACCTTTAATTAGATGTCCGTCCTTTTTGCCGCATAAAGGACGGTCACCACGTTTTTCGGATTTACTATGAAAGTGCAAGTTAATTTTTCCAACCCAGGGTTAAATGAGGTTTGGAAAAGATGAGTTCACTTATTTCAGAATAGTTTAAGCATATAAAAGATGCATCTCTCAAAAAATTGATAAGTGACATGATGTCGATAGAAATAGCTAAAGGTTACAGAGCATATGAGCTGTCGTGGAATGAACAGTTCGATCCCGCGGGTGATCAATATGCACGTATATGCTACCGCGGATATCTAGGCACTTAGTCTAGACGGAACCTCCATCGATCCAGACAGTGGGTTGACCTTCATACGTTAACTGCTTGAAGAAACTGACACTGGCCTGCTGAAAGGTAACTTTACTTTGCTGCCAAATGTATGCTTTTTTTATAATCATTCCTGTAAAAAAGACCCAAAAGACTAAAGAAAACACGTCTTGAATAGATTACAGCATAATGTATTGTGTAGATTATAACAGTTTACAAAGACGAAAGGGATTCTCTTGAATAGAGGCGGAAGTCTATCAGACGCAAGTCGCTGTGTCCCAGAGGACTTTATCATATTGCCAGACACTGAGAGTCTGAATTCTAGGTTGCTCTGCGAAATAAAATATGAATGCATATCAGATTGTATGAAAACGACCTTCGATACAGAACATTAAAAGTCAAGCTGGAAAAGAAAATCAAGTCCCAAAATGTATGAAAGGTAATGTTCACAGGTCTCTCTCATTAATGTATCAAAATTTGAAATATGAAATTTTGTCTGATTTATGTCCTTAACACGATCTATTTTTATTTATTTAATTATTACCAGTGGAATGGCATGCAATTTTACGATTTTCCGGAACGCAGTCCAATGTGGGATAAGGAAAGGGGAATCAGTGGAAACATAAATTAGTCAGGGTATCTCAAGATTACTTTGCAAAATTTGATCATTTGAATTTAAGTTGCAAACTTTTTACTTTTGAGTTTAAACTCCTCCTCCAACCCTCCATATTCTGGTATTCTAATATCCAAATTTCGAGATATCTGAAATCATTTCTGAATAAATTCATATTCTCAGCGTTTGGAGCTTGTTTACCAGTTTAATAGTTTAGACGGTTGGATACATGATTTATTTCTAACTGTCGAGATACTTGCAGAGTTCACTGAAGTTCATAACATATAGGTATGCGGACTTATAATTTCTTAATGCCTCCTTTTAATTTTCGGCTTTTGATAGAATCGTCAGTATTTTATTTAGGTAAACAGAACATTTCCTGAAAAATGACTCAGGTGATTCCTGATCTCACACGTCCACTTGAGATATAAAGGGCCCTCAACAATATATCCTCTAATTTGAAAAAAATCAATACCTCCCATTTCATGAAAGACAAATTGGAGTTCATTAAATGACTCTTGTTAAATCAAATGGCGGCGCAATATAATTTGCAGATTCAGGTTATTTTTTCCATTCTAAATTTGTTTTAGAGTACTTCATAAGAGTTAGAAGGCGTAATTTTTGTGATTTTGCAAATTCATTATCTTCAATATCCTAAGTTAAAGCGAGTACAAAATCAAAGTTTTGCCAAATTATAATCATGTTTTAGCTTGATGTTAAAATTGGAGGCGTAGAAAATAAATAATGGCAAACATGTTTCAACTGAGTCGAAGCTGTACATTCTTGTCTCAAATGATAACTAACATTAGTGTAATACTATAAAGTAACATCGGATCGGGACCGCACAGGAGGAGCAAAGTCAAGTCACTCATATCGGTAGAGCAGTTCGAAGATGGCTGGAATTCTAGGACTTAGGAGAAGAGGTTCGTTTCGTAAAAAAAGTAAGTATATTCGCTGAGCTAATTCCACTCAGCAATAAAGACGCCTTAATGCTCTAAATGACTATATTTAAAATCATTGATCCAAAATTACAATGGAAAACTGATCTAATACACATGTTAAGGCAGAAATATTACTTTAACGTGGAAAAAATATTTTTTTAATACTTGCCCTTGAGAAGGTCACCTTTTTTCATTTACGCCCTCTATGCTTCCCCTGCATATATATACATACGAGGAGAGCCTGTGGGAAGATTTTCAGTTGCCGATGAACAGTGATCGAGAATGTATGAATTACAATCCTCTTGGGTAATACCAGAGAGTAAGAGAAAATGAAGCCCCGTTTGGGAAAACTCACCTCATCGCATTTTAGGATTAAGTACTAGAAAATTCTAATGACATCAAACCTCAACCCTAAAATCCTCTTTCTTATCAAATTGTTTAATTATTTACTCAAGTGAGAGTAATAATTGTCTTGGAAAATATCATGCTTCCCAATTTATTTGCCGCTGGGAAAATGAAACAATTCGTGTTCATTTTTTTCAAGTGATTGAATTGAAAGCTGCGGCTAAATGATAATTTAAGTGAATGATAATCATTCAGAAATCACAACTGAAATAGGCGTAACGGAAATGTGGACGGATGAATAAAGGTCTTACTATTATCTTGATGTAATAAAATTTTACAGCGTTGATAAAAGAATGGGGGAAGTTTGAGACATTATACTCGAGTGATACGCTTGATAAAGGTACTTTGACGCAGTTGATTGATTGTTGAAGTGATTATCACGAATTAAAACTAAAAATTCACAAACATGATTCAATTTAGAAAGTTTTATTTTTTCTGGTGATGACAATTGTACTGAGAAAATTTGCGGTTTGATTCGAGTTTCCACATGTTTCCATGTTTTCCACATATAATAGGGAGAGAGAGGAAGAAGCAGATTTCAGTTAGTTGTTTTCGGAAACTCAGTTAAATTCATAAAACAATCAGTCTTCAGCTTACAGATTTTATAAATCAATTTGAGATTTATTATTATTTCAGTAAAATGGAAGAAAGCATATGATAAAATGATGTTTTCCTCAAAAAAATGTACTAAGAATTTTTTATTTTCGTCTAGACTATTTGTAACTTAAATTGCCAAGATTGACTTCAGCGTTTCGTTTTGCTTTTGTGTAACTAAGGTAAAACCCTTATGAGATTATGTGAGCATGCAGAGGGAATAAGTAAAGTCACCTGCGGAGTTCAATTTGAATCTAGGACTCGAACTTTGAAATATTAACATATAACTAATCTCATCGGACAATCCCATGCATCCAGATTTTTAAAAACTAGGACACTTGGTTCCAAATTTTATCATTTCTCCTCGATCCACTTCAATTTCACCCCTTATAAGACTATTTCGCTGTTCCTCCTATTTAAATGCTTTTACATTATTAGAGATGGCAGCAGTTTTTGCGTTGTCATAATTTATAATATAGTTTTTTTTGTTGAAGCAGAATGATGCAGAAGTGGACGTAAATTCACCGCAATTTACTGAGATTTCATGGAATATATATAAAAAATACAATCAAAAGTACAGTCCACCTGTTCAAGTTCAAAAGTTTGAAGACTTACTTTCGAAGAATAGCTATTGAAACTAAAGCTCATTAGAATAAAGCCCGTGACATTTTACCTCCGATTTTGCATTTTAAGCTTTTAGTTCCCTCTGTACTTCCTTAAGCGGGATGACACTGAATTTAATATGCAAAACAACGTTCTCCCAGATTTATTTCTACTTTCTAAAATTGTATACAGCCATTATTGACCGAAGAATTCTCGCATACCTCAATATGTTTTTTGGTTTTCTTGACTAATACAGACTATTAAAGGGCAAAAAGGAATAGCTAAAAATAGCTAGATTCCCAGTAATTATATCCTGAACAACGTGTTGTATTGACATCAAACTGTGAAAATAGGATTTTTGCATAATCGCAAAAACATCATATCATCTAGATTTTTCATACGAAAAAAGATGATGATAAGATGAGGTAAGTCTCGTTAAACTTTAAATTTAAAAATCAATTGGCCGATGATCCTGGTTACTAGATGAAAAAGAGTTCTTCTAACGCCATGACTCACTTCCTCGGTCCTTACCCTCCTTTAAAAATGGAACTGCCACTCCCTTTAATGAAGCAAAAGATGCCGACTAAGCGCTTTGATTTACTTGCATGTTAGCGAACTTGAATTATGGAGGGTTGTAGTAATCAGACAACGTGTGGTCGCCCCCTCAACGTTTCACACCTTAACATAAAAGGAGTGCTTGATCTCCCCTTTAATCATACACGTCACTAAGATAGCTGCCATAAAGTCACTTCTCAGGCCTACGCAAACTGAGCAGCGTCATTACTTTAGTCTCGATTGTCCCCTTTGGCAGAAATCAATATCGGCAAATGAGATAATCATATGCGTGCAATACCATTTTAACCAAAACCAAATAAAATAAAACATTTCTTGCGATCTAAGATATAAATCAAACTCGTCGATATTTAGCTTGAATATCTGAAATTCTCATGACTCAAGAATATTGTGTGGTGGAAGGTTGGAGAAATGTCAAAATTGAAGAGAGTGTTAAAGAGGCACCGAGAAGATCTGGCGGTAGCATTTAAGATAGACATGACACTGATAGGTGGATGTTAGGAATTTTCGACGAAAGGAATCGAAAGTTTATGCGGACCACTCTAATTAGGCGGACCATTGAGATAGATTATCGAAATGGTGAAATTTCACTCCAGCTTATTTGAACAAAGCAAAAAAATTTAAAATGAGGATTAGAGACTGATAAATGAGAATGTGGTATGAAGGATGAGAATTGCTCATTTTGACATAAACTAAAGTCTCTCCGACCTTGATGCATGTTTTTAAGTGTTCTATCAGCACTTAAATATATCATAAAATACCTCATTTGAGTTGCTGGGCTTCTGGCTTCTTTCAAGTTAACCAACGGAGTATGAACAACAAAAGCAGTGGAATAATCACGGCGCTGTAGTAGTCAGCGGTGTTATATTGTTGCGCGGTATTATAATAGTTAAATCATTACATTTCATGCATCTGGGCCTCTTATTTCACTGGGTCTGATAACTATGCTTCCCTCATTTTGAAATAGTATCTTTATATTCGATCTTTGAACCCTTATATTATTTATGAATAGTCAGCTAATTGTAAAATGAGGACGATTCCACTTATTTTCATAAGTATTTACTGCCCCTCTCCTTGACCTCTATTCATTTTTATGCTGTCAGTTGTCTTACTGAATGAAAAACCAGTTGAAAGATCAACTCGTTTACTGAATATTACTTTATTGAAAAGTGATTCTTGTCACGTTTAAGTAAGTCAAGACTAATAACATGCATATCTCAATTACTCCAATGACAAGGTCAATTACTCTGCTAAACACTCTCAAGAAAAAGACTGAGAAAATTAATTAATTATTTAAAAATTCAAACCGTCACAACTCCTGTTGAAAAATTGGAATGCATTCTGAGGTTTGCAGAAACTTTGAGTTATACCCACTGTTAAATATTTCTTAAGCTTCTTACTAATCGATATCAATTTTCTACCTACCGCACACTGATGACTCATTCACCTTCATTCAAGCTGCTTATCGATTTATCCCAATACATTGGCTCCGCATTATTAGCCCTCTTCTTTCTTCACTTTACCGTCTCTGCTGTCTTTTTACTCACCTATTACATATGTTTACACTATCGCCCATATTTGGTGGTGAACTTCGTAGTAGATCTGAGGAGCGATAATTTTCTCTTAATTCTTAAAAAATTAATCTCGCTTAGAGGGAAATTGAATCTGTAAATTGAAATCACATAAAATATGGTCGAAACTTTATTTAAATCATGCCTTTTAGATTCTTACCATCACAGGTATTAATTACACTGCTTTTTCACTTAAGGGGCTTTCTTAAAACAAAATCGTAACTGACCTCAATTAATCAGGTCCTCGTCATCGTGATTTACTCAGCATCTAGGTAAAATTCTCTCATTGCACTGAGTTGGAAATACGCATACGTACGATAAATTGTTATTTAAACTTGAAATTACTAATTAAGTAGTTCAATATGGAGACATTAGAACCTTGTAATAGTTTGTATTCGCCATGTTCTTATAAGTAGTATGTAGTAATGTAGTAGTAGTAATTACTTTATTATTTCTAATAATATCGCACAATAATTTGGAAGAAAGAAAATATATTCTCCAACCTCATAATATGGATGAATAAATCTAATTCGCTCACTCAGCATTGGTCCGAAATTTATGAACTCCCAGATATAAATATTACTATTTCCCTAACGGCCGAAAGACCCATTATTGATGTATTAATTAGCATTTTCGGCTGATCAATATCACTAATCGATTTATTGATTTTTTCCCGATTTAAACTATAATGGGAAAGGAGATTTGTTTTAAACCACAGACTTTTACGCTTTTTGGCGTTTTTTCAGATCAGCGACAATAAAAGAAAACGAATAACAAAATTATAAATTTCATTTCGCATTACTATAAAATTACCTAATATCAAAACAAATATGTTTCTCCTAATATGGCTATAGGGTCTTTCAGAATTTTATATGATATCCATTGTGCAAATCCTTGCCTCAAAGAATTTTCAAAATACTTTTATAGCTTTCACACTTCGAGATCCAGCACATTATTTCGCAGTTGATTAATAGTCTGTCGGGCAACTCAAAGCTATTATCTGAATAGTATTTTCTAGCTTCCCTTATAATAGTGACATCACAATCAAAGTTCCATAAGTTATGTGTAAAGTTTGGTAGAATAGCCTCGAGGGAAGAAATCGAAGCACAGGACTAACGTACGAACTTACTATGCTAATTATGTCGCGGAAGATCGTATCATGTTTCCTCTCTTACTCATTCTTTAATCAGAAGAAATATTGTGGTACAGGTTAATTCACTATTAAGTTCATTGAAGTTGATCAAATTTCAAACATATGGTTCGAATGGGAAAAAATACGACTTTCATTATTACATTTATTGGAAGGAGTGGAGAGTAAAAATGGAGTAATTTCTGGCTTGAAGTCTGTTTATTTAGCTTGCGTTCGAGGGGAAAATGGTCTACCATTGCATTTTATACCTTTTCTGGCCTGAGGCGTTTGATAAATTACGATGAGTTGTACTTTTTTATTTGTTCATGGTTGAAAAGTTGCACTATAAGTTTTTTTCACAAACTACAGACTTACTTCTTGATATATCGTGTGCTCGTATATTTTCCAAATTATCCACAATTCGTTAGAGGAAGAATGTGTAGCAAATTAAAATTTGTCATCGCTACTAAACTATTCTTTAAACCTATAGCTCTACTCATCTAGATGACTATTGTTCTATTCGGCCTAATAACAAACTGATTTCGATCAGGAGGAGCAAGATATCCAGTTGCTGTGGTAACTAATACTGCATTCGGCCCACTATTTCATAATAAGATTTTATCAATCAAAAGAGCGGATTAATTTTAATATCATTCAAGCGTTTTTCAGATGTTACTGGAGGGGCCAGATCCTGAAGTTTGGGTTCTGGGTTTCTTGCTGCAAAGAAATAAAGCTTGAGCTCTGGTAAAACAGGGTTCTCCTGATTGCCTAACTGCTCTATATACTCCTTCATAAAATTCCCTCTTGCCGAACTTGCGTTCCCTCTGTGTTTGGATAATTCCCCATTATGAAAAGGTGCAAAGCATTTAGTTCTGATTCAGTCCATTTGGAAATCAGTATTTATTTTAGATAACTAAGCGACAAATTTGTGCATTGTTCCTTCAAGGTCTAATTCCGGATACCAATCCAGTTGAGTCATCTTACTGATTTTAATTGGCGTCCAGGGATTTAGAGAAATTAGTAAATTCAGAAAGGTGCATTTATATCACGAGCACGTATGAACGCTACCACCTACGCACATGCGTGCACGGCCTCAGAATAGAGTGCGTTGATTAATTCCACTACGTACGCACCGCCAGCATTGCACGCTCATTCGTGCACGTATTTGGAGACAACGCTCTCTAATATCGGCAGCCAAAATCAATAGCCCCTGATCGTAAATTGGTCGAATGAGAAGTGTGCGCAGTAGGAGCTCATTAGGGAAGGAGACACAACCAGAAATAGCAAGGGAAAGTAAACATTTTTCTTATGACGACGTTTGTAACGGAATCACAGCCCTTTAGTATTAACTAGCTCGCGTTCTCACAAATACGCACACATATACACACTCTCTTTAGAAGTGGAAGGTTTGCAGTCTCCTGAGAGCACATCCAATGGCATATGAACCAGTATTAGCGCCTTCCATTGTCACGGGTGAATCAAGTTTGACGGTGTCAGGAGATAGCGGCTTTCGGCATTATCTCAGGACCATTTCTACATCTCTTACACCTAACAATACGCCTACCACCCCAAAGACTATAAGTACCGCTTTTTTCATTCCGCAATCAGAAACTGTGAATAACAATACCCACTCTTCAGCTCTGAACGAATTTCCTGCTTGTATAACCTCCAAAATAAATCAACCTGACTCCGGATCGATGACGACTTTAGCCCTACCGAATTCCACTACCACTGAT
This sequence comes from Hymenolepis diminuta, assembly GCA_900708905.1. Classification (NCBI taxonomy): domain Eukaryota; kingdom Metazoa; phylum Platyhelminthes; class Cestoda; order Cyclophyllidea; family Hymenolepididae; genus Hymenolepis; species Hymenolepis diminuta. The sequence goes on from CAADRB010000003.1 coordinate 1,050,369, forward strand.
TCTGATAATGTTTTTCATGAAAATGGAATTTCTTCCTTCACATTCTCCTCATCTTTCGAATCTCCCCACACATCTCTGAATAGCACTGAAGAAGCAATGCACAAACCTGTCAGGAGTCCACCTGAAAGGTCAACTCCCTACCATACAAGAAGTCACGTGAATGTACAAAGAGGAGGCCAATCTATGAGTGATTTCCTTAATAAACTCTTTCGCCGAAGGGTTACATCTACCGGTAGATATCGTGATAATTCAAGGTAAGTTCTTAAATTTTGAATTCTACCAAAATTTCCCACCTAACAACGTTTAAAATGCTTTTTTGACATGTGAATGATACGAGAAAGGTTAAAAACCTCACAATGAGTCATAAGTATCAGAAAGCGTTGCTTAAATAAATACAGGAAGAGAAAAGCTTAACATTGTGTGTGCAAATTGGTTGATTGAGTGTTCTCAAACATTTAAATGAGATAAGCTCAAGCTTTTCTCATTTAGGTGCTTGGTGATTTTCAGTTCCTTAACTTGAAAAAAGTACAAGCATATTAAATTAATATTGTAGACTGAATGATCTGACTCATTTGTTTCTCATTTTGTTAAAGTCTCTTAATCATAATAATGGCAAGGCCCAGAAGCTGATTTCAGATCCTATTGTATGTAATTGAAAGTTATTTCCACTGTGATATCAATTTGTCTCAGCCACAATTGTTTTTTCAGTTAGTCGATGCGATATTGGGAGACAAAATATCCCGTTAGAGATTTAATTTTTGTTAACTGTTTTGCTCTAACTTTGCTTTGACAAATTTTTAAATCCACCAGGCCTTTGGAAGTTAATTTTATTGCTCAATACTGGATAACTATTTCGCTTTTTCTTTATCCTCTTCTTCTCTTTATCCCATTGAATTTGAAATCTCTCAGACCTCATTAATGAAGAAAATTAACTCCACTCTCCGAGTGAAATCTCGTACCCTCATTCACGCTCCACTCTACTGAAATTATGACTTAGAAATTTCCCTTTTTAAAAGCGCTTTTTTAGATATCTATTAACGTGAAGATAATTCTCCTGAAATTCACCTTAATCGGAATGAGGGAAAATGATTGAAATTATTATACATGGCCCATTAGTTAATTTAGAACTAATGTGCTTTTATCATTCAATAATTAAATAATGAATGAGATTACGAATATTATTTAATCATTCAGAATTTAGAAATATTAATTATGGCTTGCAGAAAATTGAAATGAAGCTTCTACAATTTAATACATTTCGACATTATCCAAGGCTATTTGATCTACAAGTAAATTCAGTAAAACATTACGTAGTTCTACGGGGTGAATGAGAGGTATAGACCCCTCTACCAAGATCTCTTGAAGTCTAAATGCCCTGAACGTGAAATTCGGAAACCAATTGCTCTAGTGGAAAGATAGTGATGGATCATTACAGAGATATTTACTCAGATCGATAATATTGACTGCTACGAAATGTCGTTCAAGACTCAAGGCCATAGGTTTTGAGCTGTCTAAGAAGCTGCAGGCGCATACTTATATATAATTCGAATTTCAATAAAATCACATGTTATATGTTATCTTCTAATTTTCTTTTTTTAATGAAAATCGAATATTTATCAATAACTTCGTAATAATTTCCTATCCACCGTTAAGTATATTTCCTTATTTTCATAACCGTAAAACCAATAGGGTTCTGTTGTAAATTAATATTAACCTGGTTTTAAAGGTATCTGAATAAGGATTTATGAACGTATTGTGTGCGCTCAATCTTTCCGTATAAAATAAACCCGCAAAGAAGAAATCAGCAATGTAACCACTGCCAGATGTGAGCTTTCAAACGAGCATTCAAAATTCATTGTTGATCCGTGAATTGAAGTGCAAATGTTTCCATGACTTTCAGAAATACACCATACAAAGAATGTCAAAAGGCAAAAAAGGCAGTCACAAATCCCAGCAGACTTCCCTCTTTAAAGGACTAGAACGTGATAGCTATGCATCCTTTTTGTCCCAAAAATGTCAATACTGTCATTATGGCGTCGAAATTTATGTTTTGATTGGTGGAATTTCCTCCCATATGTTCGTATTTGGTTCACCAAAGCATACCTTATGGTATAAATGAAATTATTCAACCGCACTCAAAGTACACAATTATTACTCCTCACAGAAAACCAATAAACTAAACTATTTCTAATTGTACAAAGCAAGCCATATTAAATAACGGGAAGTCCAGAAAGCGATAACGAGGAGAAATCTACGTCAAGGTATCGGAGAGACTTACTTCATTTGATTTTTGGACTCGGGCTGTACGATATATAAATGGAGAGTTGATGTTCCAAAATTCAAATTTCACAATTTGGCCCCTGGATTGCAGCAAATGTTTATCTACATTAAATACAACGTATTATTTAATAAGGTAGAGTTAGTTTTGTCTCTTCACTTTTTTCAGTAGTTGAAAAGGCAAAATGTTTTCCAACAACTTACAGTTTTAATGAGGCAGAGATAAGACAAAATTTTTATATTAGTAGAGTTTCGTAAGCAGTTTTCACTCAAGGTGAACTAGAGGTGAATAAATAATAAATAAAGGGTTACTTTTCTGTTCTTATTAGTCATAAAATGCAAAGAAGTAAGCTCAAGTTCTCATTCACATAATCTGCAATTTTCAGTGCTTTCTAATTTCCCCAAAACCGATTTCTTAAAGGTTTACATCTCTTCTCTGATTCATTTAACGATTTTATTCAATCTTACTCCGAGATAAGGGCAAGAAATGTTTTTTTTTCAAATCAGCATTTACTACGGTTTCTAATTATTTTTTCATTTATCGTTATCCTTTGAATTTTAAAAAGATCGACTACAAGCTAATGATGGTTTAGGTCTGTAAGACAGGGACGATCTGTAAGATACTTTTAACTGCGTTACACCATTAAAAACCGATTCAAGTCTTTGTTAATCTACATTAGAAAATAACAGAAGGGAAGCTCGAAATTTTACAATTCAATAAAGTAGTATATTTTGGTGAAAAGCCACCTTTAATCCATATATTTCCAAATATAAATGCATTTTCATCAACCCTTAACAATTTCAACAAATCCTAAAAGATATGTTTAATATTCATGTTTTGTATATTTTACTAATTAATAGTCGTATCTTGAAGAAAGTCAGCGAATTTCTCAATCAAAGAAGCTTGAGAATATCTTCATGTGATCAGGAACGGCAGCTGATGGCACTGAATATTACCATAAATTAAATCACTACCCAAATTCGTATCATTTTAATTTTGTTATTACCAAATGAATAATGTTGTCATTTGTTTTTTCCTTAAAAAAAAACACTATCCCTAATCTCACCCTCTTTTAATTACTATGGTTCCCATCATTGTGAATTTCAGATGCAGATCTGCTTCATTTAATTTTCATGTCAATAGAAGCATGTTTTTCTCCATGCTCTCAATAATTATTTAAACAAATAATAAGTATGCTAATTTTCGCCGTGAATAAAAACACCTAGCGTTGCATTGTTGACTTAATGCAAATTCATAATTAAAAAGTTAGTTAAAATCTGTATTATCCGAAATTGGAGTCATTTTTTTGGTGTTGCAAAGAGGACTTACTTCAACCTAAATTGGTAATTATTGTAATGCGAAACAGATTAACTCAAAGGGAATATCGAGTTTTATGTGATTTTACAGGTGATGACATTTTCATTAGGTAGAGACTTGCACAGAGTTTGGGACTGTCAATTTAAATCGTAAATCCACATTGAATTTGGTTGAAAGAGAGGGCGACAAACCCCTGTTCGATACTACTTTCGTCGGATATGATTCAATTATTTTGTGCACAATTTAACAATGACTAGTAATTTTTATACTGCATATACGCATTTCCTTGCTGTTTCTTAAACCCTCTGGACGCCATTATAGAATTTGTGATCTCGAGCTTAGTACGACAGTTTTTTCGGCCTGTGAATGTACTTCTATACTAATCCACCATCATCTCCCTGCTCGAGCAATTGGCTTCCGAGGTTCATTGAGTACTGATAACTTGACGAATTCTTGAACATTCAAATGTCTAAAGATTTTTATAGGTAATTGTCTTCAAATTGTACCGTACTTCAATTTACATTTCGATACTTTTAATTATTAGTGTCTTTAATATTGAAGTTGGCAATTTGCCGAAAATTGCAGAAAATTGGCAACGCATCAAAATTAATCCCAAATTCTCCTGAAATAATTCCCCTCCTCTCCTAAATTGAATACCTTAAGCCTATGCATTTGCTTACTGTAAGCATAAACGAACAATAATTTATCATTTGCTGTCATGCGTAGGGAAAAAGATTTAACCTTGATAATTTAAGGCGGTGTCACTTGGAGAAATGCAAACTAACTGTTGGTGCTTGATTTGATTAGAACATGTAGTTTCTTAAAATATCAGGGTTTCAAGAAAAGTACCAATAGTTTCCCCGTCAAATTTGTTATCATCAATCAAACCAAAGAGGATACAAATGCTTCTGTAGATTATAGAATCAGTAATAAGAAAAAAGTACAATTCCGGAATGAAAATCTCTGATAAGGCATCTGTAATCATCAACGATACTACTCAGAGTGACTCAAAAAGCATATGACACGCTTTATCATTGAAAAATCATGTGATGAGATTCATCGCATTCAAGGCACACGAATTCGGGAGGGAACAAGTAAGCTCTTTTTCATGAAGTCACTTTCAGTAAATTTGGTTTTTTGAGGAAAGAAGGGCAAATATCTGTAGGAAATGAACTTAAATCATCCATAATTCAGTCCTCTGTCTGTTCCTTTCCATCAACGTGGATGTATTGAGGTAGTGGAAGAAAAGGCCCAATATTTACTACCATTTTTTTCTATTTTAGATCCCAAATCATAAATCCTCATTCTCTACCAGTTCAATCGGTAAATTTTCTCTCCTCTCTCTTTAAACTCATGCCACTTTGAGTTGTGTTTAAATAAATTACTTCAATGCAGCGATTAAATTAATCAAACAAATTTCGTTTGATGGGCTTAGTGGTCATACTGCATTTGATAGGTGCAACGGTACTCAATGCATAATTATAATTATAATTTAATTATATATTTTTATCAAGCATGCTTCAGTCATTGGAATGCAAAAAGATTAAGTATCATGCCATTCACGAGTGAGATACATAATCTAACCAAATTTTGGAATTGGATTGAAGCAATTGTTAAGAAAATTCTGGGACAGAAATTGAATTAAAGATGTGAGATATGCATAATTAATCAGTTTTGTTATAATTTGCCAAAATAGGATTTGATGGAGGTCTATCTACTGAGGCTGAGGAAAATTAATTTCAAAGTTGTTTCAGTCATTTGAAGTATTTAACCTCCACCCAAAAAGTGATTTTCTTAGAACCAGTATGGGAATGTCATACATGAGATGAAAAGGTACGCAGATCAATAAGAGTACAAAAATGAACCAAGAAGCATTAAAGCGTACGAAGGTGTGAGAAGCGGCCATCTTGCCACAATTTTCACTACTCTCCCCTACAGCATGGAACCTGAAGATAAATACATCTCCACACTCTAGCTTCCGTTTGTCACTGTTCTCCTACATCTATCCGGTTGGTGTGTTTGATTCCATATTGAACGGTGAAGTTGCCAGCTTAACTTCTCTCATTTCATCAGGGGCAACGTGCTTGGTGACTTACACAAGTTTAGCATTTTTGTAAGAAGCCATTATATCTTTGTGGTTTATGATGTGAGAGTGGATCATTTAATGTGAAGACAGGAACCAATATGGAAAATTGTTAAATAAAAAAAATAAATAAATAAAAAATGCAAAAAACAAGTGTTAGACATGATTTTGATATAAAATATCGAATAAAAGCGGTAAACTGCAAATGAGAGTTTATATTAGTTAAAGCAATTTTTCTCCCTGCTATTAAAAATGATATAATTATATGCTGAGGGCATTGCTCCAATGATCTATTAATTTTAAATTTAAAATTTAAAATTATTTGAAACATCATATGTTAAATATATATTATTACATTTAATGATATTTACTTTCTATTATTCTATTTCCTTTTGGATTAAATGTCTTATGACAGGTGATGATTTTAAATATTTTCCTAAATTATTAGTAATAGTGGTACTTTTTAATAAGACTTCTGGCAAGCGCAGGTTGGACCCACATTTTCGACATCAAATTACATTGAATATCACTGAAGATTGGAAAATTAATATTGGAAAATTCTATCTTTGAATAATTAGACTTCTATCATTATAAATTCGTCCGCTGATATCGGAACCTTAAAATCATATCCTCGGAATCATTTTAGGCCACCTCCCTTACCAAAGAAACAACCGCTCCCAAAGCAATTCGTTATTCCGAAGACAGGGTAATCAGATTTCGATCTATCGGAGTTTCCGCGGATCATTTAACTGGCACATATAGCTGTAAGTTACTTTTAATTTATATATATAAGTGTTAAATTTTACATTTTCAAGAGTGCTGTCAATCCACGAGAGTCTTAAAATAATAATTCAATGAAGTTTTTTTCTATCTTCCCCAAAGGTACGGAGCCTGTAACGGTAACTCGAAATCCAGTACGTAATAACGCACTTATATTTCAACTTTACCGATACCTTCTTCGATGTGTCGGATTACGAATTTTTTGTGTGATTTGTAGAAATCTTCTAAACCCATACTCCGCACTACATGTCTCCAAGCTGAATTTAGTGAACCCTGTCTAAAATCGGCACCTCCATATTTACGTGAGCAACGAATTTCTGTCATGAGTATTGGAAAAGTGGAGACAACCTCTTTGCGTAAGTTGATTTCAGATCGATAATGTAATGTGTAGTTCGATTCCAGAACGGAGTTTAGAACCAGTACTTAAAAATCTGTCCCCAGACTTTCACTGAGGTATTACACTTCATTCCTTAGTCGTTCTATGGGTCGTACTCTTCTAATTTCTGCCAATTTTCGTTATGAAAACGAGCTAGAGAGGAAAAAAACATTTGCAAAGAGCTGATTTAGTGGTAGAACTCTTCTAAGAGAGAAGAGAGCAGACCAGAAAGATGAGAAGTGGTCTGAGGTGCTAGTGGGTGCAGTGACTGCTGAGAGCAAGTGCGGATACAGCGAAAGGCAACTGTATATGTGTATTGGCAAATGTGTAGGTATATAAAATTCAGACAAAGGTAAGCAGAAAAGAGTTATATACGAAAAGACAATCTATTGTATATTGTCGAGAACTCTTTACAGCAGTTTAAGCCCAACAAGATTTTTACCAAGGCGTGATCGCTAGCACCTATGCCGTTCAATTGAGTTGATGCATAAAGCAAAGAATTTCTAGACAGATAACTCTGGCAGGACAGAGAATCAGGCTTTTTTGGTCGAGTTCATTGCTAACCCCGATCCATAGAATTCAGTGTGATATAAAATTTATTAAATCTTATCGTTATGAGCTTGTGCTTTAAATCGATCTATTGCAATTAATTTTTTTAATTGAGACAATTAATTATTTATTTCATCTAATATAATAGCTTCGATCCCGCACAGCGTTGAAAGAAGCGATAAGTGCACCAGTCCACTACCAAATCTACTTTCATTCAACGAGTCTCCAATTAGATCCAATGTCCCAGAAATTGGAGTTAAGCGACAACCTCCTGTTCCTACTTACTGGTATCGAGATGATCAAGACTCAACAAGACTTTCAACCCAGGTTGACTTAGAATCTGATACATCTCTTCAGCAGTCAGATGAGAGCCTTACCACTGAGAGTGGAGGCCTCTACGAACTCGTTATTAAGAAATTGACACATGCTCCAAGTCAGAATGGTGATCTGCAGAGATCTACTCCTGTACGTATCTCAAAGTGTCAGTCAGAAACAACCCAAAAAGTAAGCGACAAGAGCTCAGTGGAGGGCAGTGAATTCACAGTTACTCAGAATTATCGAGGTGGAGAGGAGGAAAGTAGTAGTTACAACTGGTTATCAGTCAAAAACAACACTCCATCGAAGTGCCACCTTCCCTCAGCTCCTAATCTTCGTAATCAGAAGGGTATTCGAGAAGAATGTACACCGACTGAAGATATCAAAGTGAACTCTCGTAATTCAGACCAGCAGTCGCGAAAGCCGAGTGCCAAATCACCACCCTCCGTAATATTAAGGCGAAACCGAGACATTGCAAACGGAGTGCAAAGTCCCGTATCTCCCCACCATAGCTCACTTAAATCTAAACGGATCCTCAGTGTGGTCGAAAATCGAACCAATTTCACGAGTTCTCGTTTTGGTGATAGGAAGTTCTCTCAGCCCGTAATTTTAGACTACCATCAAAATAGCAGTGGTGAGAGCTGTTCAACTATTCAGTCAAACTTTACGGACAGTCTGGAGGATAGAATTCGACCAATTAGTGACAATGATACAAGTAGAATTATGGATATTGGTGGTTCTCCAATCACTCCAAAGTTCAATAATAAAGACATGGAAAGTCCTAATATGACCAATAAAGATAAAACTATGATAAAGGGCAATCCGACTTCACTGGAATTAGGAAAATCGATTCAGGTGGGTGAATCAAACTCTTCCGACTCCAGTGGAATAGGCCTGCATTTCACAGCACCCAGCTCTGTTAATACATCCATAGACTTGACAACCGTACCAAGTCAAATGTCACAACAAAATGAACAGCTGAAGAAACGAAGGATATCTAGTACTAAAGCCGAAATGGGATTGACTCCGCCCCAGCTACTAGAATTTGAAACTTCAGATCAAAAGAACACAAAACCTTCGAATTCTAATGGTCTCCTTGTTGTTAAGGAAGAATCAGAACAGGGAAGTTATGATAGTGCAAGAAGTTCCATAATATCATCTTCATCAATAGAGAATACAACAACGAAACCTGATTCTCAAGAAATTCAGAGACCTAAGCTTGAAGGAGACTCTAATAAAACTTCAGTTCCCATAAACCGACCTCAGAATCTTGCACTTAAAACAAATTACACGAAGATGACTATTTTACCATCACCAACTGAAAAGGTGTCGCCTTCTCCAGAAATATCCAATGTGACATCCAATCTTTCAAGGTTGCCTCCCTCACCAACGGTAGATACTCTCCCCACTTCAAGTGGCTCCGATAAAAGTCCGGCTCTACAGAAACACACTAAATCTCCCAAACCCCTGCATCTGCAAACTCCAGATCATGAAAAAACGCCTGTGTGTAAGAAGTCTCCACCGACATCACCAGTGAGTCAGATATTCTTCCCAAAATCTGTGAAGAGATTCGCCCGTTCTCCAACTGAAACACCTCCAAGTCCCATTAAAATCACTGAAAAGCCCAAAGGGGAGACAGTGGTTTTGACGAATGAGGGAACGATTGAAACTGCTAAGGTGCAGGAGAATAAAACCAAGAACACTTTAGGGTCAACAAAACTCACAAGGAGTTCACAGGTCACTAAACGACCCCAGACAGTCTCAGCATCAACATACAATGGTAGGTCTTATAACTAGGTAAAATTCCTTTTCTTATGCCTATGCTTTTGGATGATAGCATTAAGACCCGCTTTTAAACTGTCAGTCAACTATTATGGTCTATGGTCAAAAGATTCCCTTCTACTCTATCGAGAAACAGCCGAAACTTAGGAAAACCTAGTGAAGAATAGTGAAACATATCCATAAGTGCTTTAAAGTTTGACCTCATTAAGTAACAAATTAATGGAAATAGGACTAGATTGAACAGAATAAAGCTAAAATCTACACTGGTAGTTATCGTGCTCTTTACGAAGCGAGGGGCTAATAATTCAATACCCACCGCGGGACACCTAATGAGCGAAATAAGCAACCTCATTGGTTAATGGCGGCTTGACAGAATTCGAGTTTCTCAAAAAGGAGGTTTTACGAGTCTGCTTATCTACCCAAGGCGATTGTTGTTAACATTTTCCTAAATGGACTTGAAAGTTAATGGTTAAGCCTTCTTAAATCACAAATTAAGTTGACAAAAACAAATTGATAAGCATCTTGAGAGATTAGGGCCGAGTCATAGGCAAAATATGTGCAACTCAATATGAAGAAGACCAAAAGCAACTTCAGACGCCAGTTAACTCTAGGCAGGGTCAAGGTTACCACAGTCTAATGGAAGTATATTTGCGATGTTATTTGAATTCTGATATTAATAAATCAAGTTAGATCGTGTGTTGTCTTTGTAAGGACTTAGTGCTAAGACTGTCAAAAAGGATTCCTCTGAGTAGCATTAACTATAGAGCAGAATTGTTGCTAAGGTAACCTGTAATTTACAATTAAGTGACCGTCCCTTCTGAACTAACTTGCTTTTGATTTGACTTTAGATAATGCACAAAAGATCTCCGTCGTTCATCCCGAAACGCACAAGAATGTCAAACCGGACTGCCATTTTGTGATACGAGAGAAAGTTGGCGGGTAAGTTTACCCTTTCTCATCTCTCACTTCATTCATTTAATGGATTTATTTCGAAGTGTAGCTTAAAGTTTTGTAAACAATAACTGCACATATATAATTATAGTTATATTTATTGTAATATACTTGTCATGATCATATTGTCCTTTTTCTCTTATAGTCAAAAAAGTAGGATTTTGCTATCCAAGATTGTTTTATCAGCGTAAATTATATTCCCTAACTTTTACAAAAGAGAAGAGACCTCTTTAGAGTTAGTAAAAAAAACCTTCTCCACTGCAACTTTCATAAAACGATGCGAAGTTTTTTTCGCACTTTCTTGATAATCGCTATCTTTGTGTCTTTCTCAGTCTCTCTATTTGAAAATAATATTAATAAGTGCCTCTCTCTTTCGTTTTGGTACTTCTACTAGCTTAAGGATGATTCTGCTTCGCTGAAATGAAAAAGAGGTAATTCATGTGAGAGTTGGGTGTGTGTGCGTGTTGAAGAACTAGTAAGTATGATATCTGTATGTTATTTGTGAAGTATCCTGTTATTGGCATTTCAATACGATTAATTTTGACAATGAGTCATCACATTCCAGAAAGTTTTCCTTACTCAATTGTTTTTCTCTACAACATTCTTCTCCAATATATATCAACCATTAACTGAATTTCTGGAAGGCAATTTTATTGTAAAAGTAATATCGCTTTTGAAAAGTAAAGCGAGGAGATGATGGGAATGAGTAAAACGAACTGTTAAGATATTTATCGAAGATAAGCAAACCAGACAAGGAAAAATTATTTGTGGAAAGACAGGAAATACTAAATAGTTTCCATTAATATGGACTAGCACATTAATTCTTAAGGATTTATTGTACATGTAGGCGCCCAGGTCAAACCTTGCATCTCAGGTATGAAATTCTAATATTATAGTAAACCACTTTCTGATATATCAGATACAAATGTTTAATTAGATAGGTACAAGACTATTTAATCCACTTCAAATATGTATTAATCACCATTCCCCATTAGCAAATTCAGCCATAATATTTCCTTCAGTCCAAGAATATTTGCCATTAAGGCCAGCGTCATTGCTAAAACGATTTCACGGATCAACCAAAAATGGCAAACGCACACGACTAGATCATTTATATGCTAATACCTATGTCCCATTTTCGCACAATCTGATCTCTTGTTGGCAATTTCGCTAGAGAAATAACAATACGCAGATCGCATATGTATAAGTCTTCACACATGATTGCTCTAGTTAAGTCATTCATTCATTTGTTATTTATATAATCGGGTCCTTTCTATTTATGCCATTTTCGTATCTCTTAAGTAGAAGTGGTGTCAGTTATGTCAGCAGATTAATTGCCCTTTCGGTTCTAGACAGCCATCCAATGCATTTGGAAATGTGGAAAGGAAGACGAGATTCAATGATAGTCGGTGATGGAAGCGACTAGGAGTACATATTTCAGCCCCAATTGATTGATAAAAGACAGATCAATCACAGCTGAAATGTCTGCAATCCTTTTGACAGTTGTAGCCATTCTATTCTTGAGTACTATCTGAGCTTCCCACAAACTCCTCATTGTCGACGAATCAGCAGCAAATCATAAATATATTTCTTGCAGATTAGCAAATCCCTACTGTTTTGAGCCTTATAGGGTAAAAGAATTCCAGATTTACTTTTAATTTTGAGCCATAAAGCTTGCTTTATTATTCAAGAGCCAATTTGCCAAAAGTAAACCCCAAGGGAAGTATCATAGGAGAGAGGGGACATCACATTAATCGTTTACTAACAGTTTGTCACTTTCGAACAATGGTGACAACAATGGTAATTGTCATTCCAAATTAATTGTGCACCACAAACTCGGAAAATACATTGGCCAGTTCAAAAACCTATGTGCCGTTTTGTAATACCTGCCGTGTTAGTGTTGCCACACGTGTATCTTTTAGAAAACAATCAATCATCTATAATCATTAAGACCATTTATCTAAATTTTACCCTGTTGATGGCAGTCTAGAAAATCTGACATCTCACATCAGACACTACAAGGTCATCGTGTCATTGTTTGAATAAATATATTAATATTTTTGTCAAAAAGCTGATAATTTTTCTACTCAGTTCAAAAGCCACATCAATTTCAAGGTTGCAATTATCGTAATACCTTAAACACTAGTAGGGATGTGTATAAATATGTAATTTTATCTATTTGAATCCATTTAAGCTTTACAGAGTTCGTTGTTTTAGAGAGATGCGGTAGTTTATAAGGAAGATGCTTATTATTTCTGAAATCTTTATATTGAATGAACATCAGTGAACACTGCTATATTAAAAAAATCCTTGCAAGACTCATTTACCTTCTCTTGGCAGTAACAAGATAGAAGGAGGCATGGCCAACTACGTAATTCAATCAGCCAATCAAAAAGCTCTGAATATTGCGGACATAATCTCACACGTTAATATGGGCGTCAATTTGAATATTAGGGTAAATTAAACCATATTACTCATGAGTATATAGGCAGCTCAGATCTTCTTTATTTTAAAGTAATTAATACTTTCAATGTCCTGACTTCATTATCTCTTTCATACCCTATTGACCTCATTTCCTGTCCCTCTTATACAGATGTTTGTCCATAATTTGAATTTGTAATAGTTCTTTGCTCTGTCACAGGCAATAAAAATAAATTACCCATGGCATAGGGAAGGACAAACAGTGCGACAATGAATGAAACGGGATGTGTCGAGTATAAGTATGTCAAAAACACCCTGATAGAAGAAACAGATTGATCGGAGTGACATGATTAATCACTTATTTAATTAACCAGCAGTGAGCTCAAAATATCGCAGATGTAAACTTATCTAGAAGCCAAAGATTGAAACGTATAGCCTTTTCAATAGTGCTCACTCCATTTTTCTATTTCACAATCATAGCAAGAAATCTTACACAGTCTAATTGTAATATTTTGTAGTTCTTCAGTGCTGATCCTTTGTACCGGTTTGAAGCAGTCCAGTGTATCTGTGAGAGAGTCCCAGAATTTTTCACCTAATATCGGCATGTACTACTATTAATAAGTAGAGCCCTCGAAATTCTGTCTGGTTCTTGTTGTTTTCAGAAGATAGTTGTCAGTCTCGTTTGATCTTGGTCACGTTCTACCTTCTACCTCTCTTAACTAAATATTCCTATGCGTTCTTTGGATTCATCTTTTAGCTCGTCAATCAGTCAAAATTTATTGAAAAATTGGATAAACGTATTATCCAAGGAAAAAAATATTACTCAAAACTTTTATCCCGATTTTCTAATTGTGTTTAATGCCTATTTCCGAGAAATTGAGTTGTGAGGTTGACAAGTACCAAGGTATGGAATTTGGTTGTGGATTATATCATACTTGTTTTGTTTCAGAGGCAAGTTTGGAAGCGTATTTCGCTGTGAGAACAAGGAGACCCACCAAATCCTGGCAATGAAGGAGATTAAGACAGATCGCTTAGTGCGACATACCTCTGGCGACATCATGGAGGTTGCTGTCCTTCGAGCCATAGGTCATCATGAAAACATCGCCTGCCTACATAGCGTATACGAGATCCAACGTACCTGTTTCATCGTCACCGAATAGTGAGTTGATAAATTAATACCAGTTTTGTATATAAAGCCAGTATTCAATGAACTAGGCCGAAATATACATCAGCTAATTCGGTTGATTACTAAAATTAATCATCCAAACTTAAATATTCACTTAAGAAGCAGATTGTACTTGACCAGAACTTTTAAGAATTTAAGTGAAATCTCACAGATTTCCTTTTATTCTACCGGATCTGAAATTTTGAACGTGGATATAAAAGTATGACCTCGCTCACTACAATCCAGACAATTTATTATCAATCAGATATGTTGCACATGTAGTGCAACGAACTTTTTGGAAAGAGTTTAGGACTCATTGGAGCAGGATAGCGATTTATTTATTTATTATTCTGTTGTAGCATGTAATTAGTGTGCTAAGTGTGATGTCAATAATAATAAGTTACTAATCGTAAAGTCTGGGGTAGCGAAAACCCAACGCAAGATCGCTTTATTACCAACCCAATGTATCCACTTGTAAAGGAATGGATGGTAACAGAGTACACCAGGTAGGTACACACAGACATGAGTTTTAACTGGTAGTTCGTAGACAGAAGAAGGAAATCTTGGGCATACTCTGAGTCATTTATTCAAGACAGGATGAAAAACTCGTTAGGAGAAAAGGCCTACTAATCCGTGGGACCACAGCAAGTGTGCATCAGTCCCTTCAAAGTTCTACGAACTTTACCGTAATAATATAGGTAAGAGGCAGGGGACGAACAAAGAATGTGTCCACACCACTGCTAACACATCTAAAATGTAGTAGGGTTGGGAAGGTGAATCTCAGCATGGGAGAGGTGGATAATGGGAATAAATTCATAAACACCCTAACAGAAGATTATTTTTCCTGGGTAAAACTGAATGGAGGTCAATTTACTGGGGTAGAAAAACGGGATGAATTGGCAAATTGTTCTATTAATTTAAAGCATATTCTTGGAGTGGGAATAATTGTCTTAACTTGGAGCTAATTTTAGGAAATTTATACCTATTCGTTATTAAGACACCAAGAATTCCAAATAAAAAGTTAAATGTAACTTCTGAGAATCGTCGTTTTGAAATGCAGTGGGAGGTAAGGAACCAACGTTTATTCCTTGCATTGCCATTCTCTACTTGCAATATCTCAATTTATTTTAACTGGCTGCGTTTGTGTCACTTTATTAACCCAGTGGTGATGAAGGTCTAAACAGTAGTTATTTGGAACTAAAATCACAGGAGTGTTTGGAAAAAAAGCGTATTCATGTTATATCCATGTGAAAATTATTCAAACCCAATGAGTAAAACAATTTATATCTTTGCCTGAGACTGTGTTAGGTGTGAATTCTTTGGTCACAAAAAAAATTTTCTTACTTGAGTATCCTCGCACTTAGTTCAATATAAAATTATATTTGCTTTCTTTATTATACTCAGTTAATTATTCGAATGACGTTATTTCAGGCTTTTGGATACGTACCAGTGAAATTTATTCAACGCTTCTTATTGGTAAATCAGTGTCAAAGTGTCTGTTTCACTTTGATTCAGTCATCCTTAATATGTGGTGAAGTGCAATGCCGGGAAATTGAATTTTTAATGATTCAAGCTATTCTATCAAACAAAGTGGACGCAATCTAATCTTCTATTACTAAGAACTCTGCTCTAATTGCTGTTCTTTTCTCATACATCCTGATTCATTTTCCGCATAGTCTTTGAAATTACAGACAACTATATGTTGTGAAAGCAGCCATTTAAAGATATATTTTGGTTGAAATAAGTTTCTGCAATCCAGAGATACATAATTTTTTAAAAATATACTAAAATTTCTCCTTCAATAATAGTACTTTAATTTAGAAAATATGTGGTGAAAGGGATGAGAACGTTTTCTGCTTTCACACCTAAAAAAACATTATATCAGCACTTTTTTGTGTGAAATGGAACTCTTAAAGCTTATATCACATAGTCACATGCGTTCTAGGTTGATATCTAGTTAACCGAACAATAACGCTGAAGGCATCGGTAGATGTTGATGGGACTTCAATGTAAAGCAACCTTGTCACTGCTATAACAACAGGTCGCAAATTATATGATAAAAATTCGTAAAATATCACTAATTCCAACAGCAAAGTGACTTTGAAGGTTAGACTTAGTGATATCCTCTTACGAAAACTAATAATCTTCCTAAATGCTAAGAAGATACAAAATAGAAGAAGATTAAAATTTAAGTTTGACAGCGAGTGTATTTAGCAGACGTAGGGTAGTAAGAGAGGATAGCGAGAGAATTTGTAAGAGGAACTGGGAATGGGAGGAGAAGAGGTTCAGTTCTGAGTGGATGGAACCCGGGTTGAGATAGAGGGCTTATTGAGGCGCAATAAGGGAAATGACTGATCTTGCACTCTTCGTCCATCGATGAGCGATCAATAAATATTAATCAACTGGCAATAAAACCAGTTCGGGATTAATGTACTAGAAATGCAATCTGCTCGCCGAGTTTTCTAAATTCTTCGTAGGCATCGATAGTATTCGATTTTTCTTCCTCTTTTATATCTTCGCCTTAGAATCGTGTTTTTTGAAATAAGGTCGAGTGGAGGACAATGAGCTTTTATAAAGCCAAAAGTCTACTAAGATCTCAAGTAGGTGATTAATTTCATTATTGTTTGCGCAAATATTGAAGTATTGAATTAAAACAACGTTCTTTAATCTCTAATCTCTCCAGTTCGACTTCTGCTGTTGCCATTTTTTAGTTGAAGCTACTCCAGTACGCGTGACTCAAATTTAAGTATTTCATAATATCTTAAAAATCAAAATTCTGTCAATTTTTCTGCTGTCACTCAAAATTCCCACTTAATACTTAGTATTTATCCCCAAAAATAGCGTTTTACCATAATCACTTTTAAGTAGATCTGAACAAGATAAATGATTATTCATATTATAGAAGCATGAGAATGAGGATAAAGTTTTTCAGGAATGTGAAAATGGGCTAAAATGCCGATTTCAACATGCCTGTAGCGGGAATTTAAACCTATGTTTTCTCAGCAGGGACAATTCAAATCCTGCATTTTTGGCATTAGTACTAACAATATCCCATTTTATTTTGAAATGATTGATGACGAAATTTAAAATAACAAATTTGGTGGAATTTTGAGTTTATATTTTCCCAATTCTTAAAATTCGATGCTAAAAATAAGTTGAAAATTTTTATTTACAAACGAAAACTAAGCTCCTTATATAACATTATTTTTTACCTTTTCAACAAGAAAGAACGCGAAATACCGAAAAATGAATAACTAATTTTAAATTCGTTTTAAGCAGAAGATTGTTGGAATATGAAGGAGGAAGTTCTAGTTACTTTTCTACATTGATTGAGAAATTCCTGTTAAGATCTACCTGTACAGTTAATTGTATGATTATAAATGGTTTGGGTTGTTGATCTGATCTACACCATGTAAAATTCTGAATAAAACGTGAAACTAGCAATTTAACACGATGCAAAATTAACCCTTCTACTGTTGTATAACTCTTCATGTCTGTTTTACAAAGCTGTCAAACAGATTGAAAATATTCTGTGAATGAAATTTATATCCAGATAGCTTTCTCAACAGTAACAGTGGTTAGATGACACTGATAATGGAGGCGTGGCTTAAGACCTCAGAAGAGCGATTCCAGATCCACTGGAAATGACTCGATTAGAGTATTGATCACGTATATATTTCCAATATCGCAACGATGTCTTTGTTCTATTTATAATGTCTTTGCCTTACATCTCAATACCTATACACTCACAAATAAATAAATCAGTTATTTGAATGAATTCTCAGTTGTCTTAAAACTTCAAGTATTCAAGTTCCGTTACCCAACGGTTTGTTAAGATCCACACAATTGAGAGGGTAAATTAAAGAACGTCATCTATTTCTTCAATCAGTAGAGTGAAGTCTTCTTGACAGCGAGTGAGGTCAGACAGAATTACAATGTTAAGTTTTTTAGAGTTCATTTTGGTTTTAATCTAGTGAGCCCTGCTATTTTAAAATCACCATCGTTAGTCTCATCTACCTGTTACAGCCTGCACGAAGAAACAAACTACTCGATGTGGTATGACCAATAAATTTAACTGGTCAATAAGCTCTGCGTATTGAGGACATTAATTCACCTCGAGAATCAACAGATCAAGCCATGAAATTTTAATCCTGAATATTGGAACAGGACAAGGCATTGTTAATTATACCCCTTATGAGTATTAGTCCTAATTCCATAATCATGATAAGTACTAATTGTACTTAAATTGCATTTTTGATCGAAATCCTTTCAGGTTCGTTTATTTTTTTTTTCACCTGCTTTTGAATTATAGAACTCATAAATCATTTAATCAATAAAGTCAACAACGATTTGACAAGTAAGTGAATGTTTACCGGACTAGGAAGGATCTTTCCTATATTCTTTGTAATACTTATATCTTATAACAAATCGCAGAAAGTATACACGATTTCCAAAGTTTCCATATCTGAGAAAATACGCAAAACTCATTTGGTAATGTGCCGCAGTAAGTTAACTCCTACGTTCTATACGAACACATTTACAATAATGAAGTATCTAAAGCATTAGCATCCTTCTTATAAATAGAGCTATCCTTCGGTCTTTATTAAAAACGCGTATTTCAAATGAGATTTTGATAGAACACAAATTATTAACATTCCAAAACAATGCTATTCTAGTAACAATTAATGAATTAAAAATGATAAAATAAATTGTCAAAACGGTACTGCGTTATTTAATAAATGGCAGTTCTACTTACTAATAGTATTTTAGCAGTAATATTAATTTTAATTAAAACTGCTTATTGATTTTAGTGTCAGTGGTGGAGCTCTATTCGATCGTGTAGTATCGGAAAACAACCTGGATGAGCAGATTAGCGCATCAATAGTTAGTCAAATGCTTCTCGGTCTCCAACACATCCAAACCTGCTCGATCCTTCACTTAGACCTGAAACCAGAGAATATTATGATGGTCGCTCCAACAGGCTATCAATTAAAGATAATTGACTTCGGTGTGGCCTACTTCTACGATCCCAAATGTCCTAAACGTCAGATGGGTGGAACGTACATCTACTCCGCTCCTGAAACTATCAACTATGAAATTCAGAGCTTCGCTACCGACATTTGGAGTGTAGCTGTAATCGCTTATGAGTTGTAAGTCACTGAATAGTTAACGATAAGCTAAACACATAAAAATGCTTATTCAACTACTTCTTTGTAGACTCTCTGGTATTACTCCATTTGAATGTCCCCCACCTGAAACCCCAGATAAGGAACTAACAATGCCTGAAGTAACCACAAATATCATTAACTGTCGGTACAATTTCGATGACGACGGAATTTGTGATGCTTCGGAGAAGGCCAAAGACTTTATTCGAATGATCCTCAAAAAGAATCCCAAGTAAATTAATCAAAGCGAATAAAGTTTAGAAGCAGAGATGATCTTTTTAACATTCAAAACTTTCTTCAATCTTTAGAGATCGACCAAGCGTCAAGGAATGTCTAGAGCATCCTTGGATGAAAATGTCAAGTGAACTTCCAAAAGTTCGTCGCGAAGTCTCCATTCGTCGCCAGGCATCGGTATGTTCAAAGTCTCTTGAATAAATTACAGGGATCGTTTAACTTGAACAATCAGTCAGCATGGACAAAAATATAATTAATCGAGCATTACTTTTGAAGCAAGAATGAAGATTCTCTTAATCTTGTCATAAGCAGAAAATAACGATCATTCATAATTGATGATATCTTGCTTTAGTGTTACTTTCCACTAGACTTGCCTTATTTGGACTTCCACCTCGCCCGGGCGATTTTCCCATGTACTCAACATATACCCTCTTTCTATATTTCTTCCCTGACAGCATAATTTACCTAACCTTCCCCTCCCATTTGACTTTACCTTACCAAACTAAGGAAAGTTCTTATAACGGTACATAATATAATGCGAGCTGAATAAATGGCTCAATTTTTTCAGTAGGTATAGCCCATTATATTTGATTTCTCTTAGAATGACTGAAACCAGAAAAAGGACTGATCACTATTGATTCCATGGCATTCTTAAAATACACTTCCACGGATACATCAGTGCCAGTTAACTAATTAATTTCTTTTTTCTTATTTCAGACATTGGAGAAATCACGACCTCTTTGGTTGGGCCAGTCTCATATCACTATAGAAAATGAGAAATTCTAGACGTACTTTAATCGATCCCCACCCTCCACCACTCCTTTCACAAGTGTATCAAAGATTCTCTCCTCTTCTTGCCAAGCCCAAGAACTTCTCTTTTTAATCGCAGTTCAGTCACACATCCCAAGCCAGCCATCTGTTTTATATTTGTTTCGAACTTTATCTCAGAGCACTGCTATTGTTACTATTTCAAAAGAGAACTCACTTTACCAGATATTATAAATCCGCCTTTTTTATGAGATTCTTCTGCCCTCTCGCAGTAATCTTTGTGCTAGCAAACCCAAATCGTCACTGGCTTAAAGAAAATCACTTATTTCAGGAAAGCATTTAATTTTAGAGTGGCAGAATTCTGCTTCACTTATAAAATGCAGTTCATGGGAGTTTTGACTCCTGAAACAGTCATACATTCTCTATAATATTAAGCCTTTGGATCAGAGAGTCTATACTCTGGGTATTGGCAATATTATATGGACAGGTTTTAAGGCCCAACGAGGCATATCAAATTTACCAGCAACAGTGATTTAAAAATTATCAGGGAAATGGGAAATTTTTTCAGAAAGACTAAAAGACGTCTATCCATTATAAAAGAACTGTAAACAAAAGATTATGTATTGATTTACAATTAATAAGACAGTAAGGAAGTAGATTCGCATATTCTAAGCGCACACTGACAAGGTTCAGGTTTCATTCTTCGAACATTCATTCGTCGACTATTGGCAATCCTTCAAAACTAATATGGAAATTTGTATTTGCTTAATAAAGAAACCCTCCTAGGTGTTGCAACACTTCTGCTTTTCAATGCTTACTTCCATTGTTGTATATAAGCGGAAACCTTGAAATATTTTAGTGGTGACCTAGTATGTTTCACTATCAGATTTGACCTATCAAACCGCATTTTCAATTAGTAGCTGTCAAAAAGAAGCATTTAAACTAATCCCTTAATCGCCAAAGTTAGTCTAATTAGTGGTCTTTAATTTACAGTACTCTAAAGGGTTTAAAAACATGACCACATTAATATTCAAAACTGAATAGTGTCCTTAGCAAACTCGAGATTCTGCCTACATAGACACGGACATTCCGTCAAAAAACACGAAGTTCTAATCCACATACTTGAGAAAGGCACTCAAATCCGTTTTAATCAAGAAAAAAAAGCAGGAAAAGGAGAGGAAGAGAAGAGCTCTACAAAAGTCTGCGTTCACACAGGACAAATAAAATCAACCCAATCACACAAGGTAATCATACAGGGGACGGACAAGTTACTCAAAATTTTACAGTAGTCCAACCACTTCCATCTACATGTGTTGTTACAGTAGGGTCTTGGTGATGGTGATTATGTTGACCGTTGAAAGTCTCCGCCAATGTTGATTTTGAATGCCGTGAAATAGTGTCCAAATGGAGATCCAGAGCCTCCATGTGTTGGTAGAAGTCATCCTTCTCTAATTGAATTGTGAGATGGCTGATCTGATCTCGTTTCAGAAGGTCCTTAACTCGAGCTAAAACTACTTGTTCTACAGCCTCTGGAGCTATCCTCAACCGCACAGAACAGCATATTGAATCTTCTGTGTTTTGCCAAATGCAAGGGTTCACTACTTCCAGCACATGTTCCACTTGTAGTAACTTCTTTAAGATTCTTTGAGGGTTAGCGGGATGACTTTTAGAAGGCACCCGAAGAGCGAGGACTAACAGGGTGTCTTTAACTAGTGGCAGAGCTGAATAGGTGATAAAGCCGGAGATAAACAGAGAGCAGATAGGGTCAGCAATATTCCACCCATAATTAGTGACAAAAAATGAGCTGATAATGACTCCAACGCTGCCAAGAGTATCAGCCAGGACGTGGAGGTAGACACCTCGGAGATTACTATCCCCCGAGGTGTCTTCAAAGTCTTCGTTGTCACAAGTGTCGTGGGCGTCCGTTAGACCGTTGGTGAAAGGAATACTGACTGTGGTGGCATCTGGACACTTTCCAGAAGGACTGTGAGAGTGATTGTGACCGCCATGGCTGTGGCCATGTGCACGAGCACCCCCGTGGGAATGTCCGTGACCCCCTCCACCATGAGAATGACCATGGGAACCACCACTGTGTGAATGAGTGTGTCCGAGGGCAAACATACCCACGAGATTCACCAGAAGGCCACCTACTGAGACAGCCTAAAAACAAAATAGGGAAGTAAATAATTGCATCATCTAAATAACTTACTCGCATTATATTTCATAAAGAACAGTTCTGAGTCTCAAAGCACCAAATTCGTAGCTTGAAAAATCAGAATTAAGAATGACTGCTCTCTTAAGATAAATTAAAATCTCACGCGTAAGAGCTTTAAACTACCTTAGAATCAAAAGGCTTGAAATGTAATGATGCGTCAATTACAAATAAAATATAAAGAATTTCAGGTTATAAGAAAATCCAATACAAGCACCTTATACTCTTACACTTCTTACAGATAAACTCGTAGCGGAACATCATTTAGCATATTAAAGTGACAAGCACGAGTGGTTGTTTCAATTTATGGATGAGTAATGAACCTGTGACGTTTGTCAAGCTAGGTACTTACGAAATGTAATATATCAATCTGAAAAACTTCAAACTGTTCGTGACGCTAAATGAAGAATTTTGGTATATCCCCCAAAAGCTTTGAAATTAATAGTATATATTAGCACAATATCCAAACAGTAGAGTTTAATCCCAGAGAATTGACCAATACGAAGAATGTATTGGATGAGACAACTCAGAGGAATGGAATAACGGTGCTGTCAGAAAGTATGTATAGAGGGCACAGAAGACAAATATACACGTCATGAAATTCCTTACATGAAGAATGGGGCCAATAAAATGAATGTATCCTCAAGTCGAACAATAGTGAGTACGGGAAGGTAGCTACACGAATAATTGGATAATTGTTAGCATAACGAAATGGTATAGCGAAATTTCACGCAATGGAGTAAATATGACCGCATACGGATGATGCATATGAGGTGAATGGGTCATGGCATTTATCTGATGGGTTATAGTATGAAATCGATATTACCATATAAGAACAGGCCTGGGATCACTGACTTTAAATCACTACAGGTAACATTTAAATCGATAAAAAGACATAATAATACTTTTAATGGATACTGATGGAAGTAGATAGATGAGTTAACCAAATGATAATTCACTCAAGGTGAATTGTAATGAGTTGTGCTACGTTAATCGTATCACTGCTTGTCCCATCTGCTTGCTCTTAACTGTGCAGAGAAAAAAACCAAATAGGAGTGGCATGATCAACCGCAGAAACGTATCAACCGATCAACGAGCTCGAAATACAGTGGAAATAATCTTACCCAGGAATCTAGGCGTCAAATGATCATTAAACCTTACGACATTCCCTTTTGAAAATATGGACAACTCAATGCTGCCAAATTCAAGTTAAATGAAGACTTGTGATGTCCTGACTTCATTAACCGCTTTATGTTGATTCCCCCTCCCGTTTCATATCTCATTTGACTCATTTGATATTTCTCCTATTTAGAGGCTCCCTAACGATTAAAACCTGCAAAATTTCCTTCCTGTGCCATGGATAATAATAATTGAAACAAATACCCAATATAATGGATTTTGAGACTAAGCAGTGCATCCGCTATCCGAATGGCACAATATATACCAGTCTGATGAACGAAGGTACAATTATAATTAATGTTAAGTAGAAGCAAATTTCATTAAGAGTGCAGTTTTTAAATTACTAGTCTCCAAAATTTTCCTTCTTAATTAACATAATATCATCTAAGTAAACAAAATAATCAAGCAGTGGGATACTGAAAAAATTACTTAATTAGCCTTAATAACTCCATTTATTTTTAAGCATACTACATAGTTAGTTGACTGATGAGATAATTGGCATATATAGTTAAGAATAAAAAAAGCACGCATTAAAACGACAGAAATAACAAATGTAGGCAATAATGATTCATATTTGTAAGCTGAAGTCACCGCAGCAAAAGTTACAGCAATCTAATACAATGGGAAATAAAAAAGCAGGACCGTTAGAAAGAAACAATTAAAAGAAAAAGTAATTATCAGAATCGAATTATTTAACCATATATAAAGAGTAATTGCAAGTTAACCTCCTATAAAGATCTCCAGACGTTTAAATGTTTGCCCATATACTATGAAGTTCTGAAACCAATTGTTCGCATACAAAGATGGATCACTGCAGAAGATCTACATGCTTAGATTAATGCAAAGACCGTCAAGAACTGTCATGCAAAACTCAAGATAACAGGCCCTATAATGCAGCCCCGAGGGAATGTCTACGTCTGCAAATGGGATTTCAAATAAAGCTTTGGCTTTCAAAATAGGGCATCACTTTTCAATCACTCCGTATTTACGTTTGCATACATAGATGTGTCTTTAGTTTTTCATAATTCGCTTATAGATTTCGTTGGATCATCAAAAATGGATCACTTAGTTATAGCTGACGGATTTACATAGACATTCATTTATTAACTCTAGTGAAAGAACACGTCAGAAATATGGAAGTTCACCAGATCACTAGAACAAGTATAAGTAGGTGAGAGGACTTTGTCAAACTTACCATAAGCCGATCGGTATTAATATTTGGGGGTTGATGAATCCGTTCTAATGCATTGACGAAAATAGACGAAGAGATAACCATCAACGCAAGGGAATTTATGAAACCCGAGAGAATCTCAGCCCGATGAAATCTGCGGAATGAAAAAATAAAGCTATTCTACTTAAATATTATAAGTAGAATTAAATACTGTCGTCAAGATTAGCAAATAGAAATTCTCAAGAGAATCCTACATAGAATATTCACATGACACAACACATTTCATTAGTCAATGACGCATTGAATTACTTTGAAATATCAAGGTAAGGTTGCCGACAGGTTCCAACCTACTAGTACCTGTCCGTGTGTGTGTTTTAATGAGTCCAATATGATAGAGGCAGTCTATGCAGAAAAGTTAAGCATTTAGCAGGATTTTCGAACGGTTAAAAAGAAATCTCGCCGTACCCAAAGGAGTAGATTCGAGTAGGTTTCCATCGACCGATCACAGAAGCATAGAGGCCCATTACCAGAGCAGCACAATCGAAGAGCATATGGAAACCATCAGAGATGAGTCCCAGGCTGTTCGTCCATACGCCGTAGAAAAGTTCAATAAAGGTGAAAGACTAAAACGAGAATATTAAGAATAAGGTAATAAAAAATATTGAAAAACGCCATTGGTCGAGTTGTTTAAAAGAACTTTTTCGAATGTATTCCAGCCAACTTTGCTATCATAACATCATGTAAGATTCCAAAAATATCATGTACGAGGATTCTGCCTTCTCAACTCTTGGAGGAAAAGTGATTTGAAGTAGCAAGACCAACCTTCATAATTAAACAGCCAGTCAATAAACACTGGATATCCTGTTCAGTAATCCAAAGGACAAATTATGAAATTTAAATGTTGGAATGTGAACTCCCCACTAATTGAACAAACAAATGAAATAGGACTCTTCACCTTACTCTCAACATCTTTCCGACCCCTCCCCTCCTATTATCATTTATCGGACTTAATGTTGACTAGTTTCAGTTGCTCTCCTGCTAAATAAACGTTGTAAAAAATTGTCGATCAAATCTTACTTCCACTTGGGAACGAAACGATCACAGATAAATTAATATCTGCATAGAGGTGACCACAAGACAATTTCCTAAATCGAGACTAGTCCCGATTTAGTTAAACAAAGTTACATAGGATAGCAAAAACACGAAAGGTATAAATAACCAGGCGTTTTGACAAAATTCATTTGAAAATTGAAAAAGAGGTGGTTGAAGGGAGGATCTCAGTTAAGGTTGTACCGAAGTACTTCCCTCCTCCGGATGACAGTAAATAAGTACCACCACAGAGGATAATTGAGAAGCCACTCTTAAAAAACCATATTTCTATAAAAAGGACATTGGAAGCCATAAAATGGTGCCTTATTGGAAATTCGAACAGCATCTAAGCATCCATTTGCAAGTTCTTTAACCATTCAGAATTCCACTGTAAAACGCCAGCGGCTTTGAGTTTTACGTAACAATTCGCATCGACTTTAGCATGTACTTTCGTAATTACTCATTACTACTTTTTCCGTAGTATGCAAATAACTTTTAAGGAGGGTTACTGTTCAACCACCCTTTTTAAATGCAATAGTACCATCAACTCAGAGCAGAATCAGATATCAGCCTCGATGACCTCAAAGTTCCAATGGTAAACTACGAGCTTAGGTCGCGACTAGCAACTTTCGAGCATACAGTAATAAGACTCGTTAAGTAAGCGAACACTCGACCCATTGACGTTCAGACATTAAATTTTTCTTAAGCTTTTTGTTTCTGTAGGTGGCTCAGTGATTGACTTGCTTATTTGCAAAGTCACATATCTCGAGATCAATTACCATCGATGCGCTTACAGTGATGTGGATAGCCAACCGCCTGGTTAACTCCTGGTTAAAGCTGAAACTTTCTGATTGCGTTAAATGCCATGAGAAATCCAGAGATCGAGTTCGCCGAACTGAGCTGGCGCATGATGTGAATAATAATCTAACAAGATTAGCGATTTAAATAATTGACAATAAGATTAATTTCTTTACTTTGTTTTATATTTTCTGTTGTTATACCCTAGAGATCACAATAAAATTCATAGATAATGCAGAACTCACAAGATTGAGACAGAGAAAGACGAATATGCGGAAAGAGGCCTTATCAGCAGTGACTTGTTTAAGAGTGGCCACGGCGTGGTAGGCGAAGCTCAGGCCCTCTCCACCGTCACTTCCAGCACTGGAGGGAGCAGCCTGGGGAGTGTAGAGGGGCAGGCCGGCAGAAGAGAAGCCCACAAATCTACGTCCACCACCCATGATATCTGTGCTGGATCGAGTTAGCAGGCTAGATGCTATCAAGAGAAGAAACTAGATCAGTATCAAATATTGATAAAATCTGATGAACTTGTAGAGGCTACCGTAGAAATAATTTTGCATAAAAATCGTTTAAAATAACATGTGGATCGAATAATTATTTTGAGGAGCATATGGATAGTAATTCTTCAAACTCGATATAACAATCGCCATAGAATATCACAACTACTGCGGGTAGTAGTAAATAACGTCATCCAACTTTCCAAATAAGTTTCTCCCTATGGTACTTTTCAAAGCCACTTGAGAAAAAACATCTTGCCTTCAGCCATCTCTCTTCCAACCGACAATATTTGATATCTTACCATTCCGGTAACCGGAATTTTACCTCATAAACAGATACCTTGCTGCAAACATGCATGAGCATTATCATCCGTCCATCTAAATTTATATGGATTTGAGCATTTCTTTGCTATCATCACAATGAAACACGAACGAATAATGAAAAAATGTCAGTGATTCAGGAAATATCTATCCCAATGCGACTCATTCTTTTTATGAGAAATCGGGCTTCAGAACAGGTTCCTCCCTAAAAGGCTTCTAACAAAACTCTCAACGGGATAAATGTTCCGACAATAAACTAGGCCGAACATTATTTGAAGGATAGTCGACTGTCTCAATAAATGACACCTTCAACCAGCACCCAAACGATTAATAAGCTAAAGATAAGTACAATGCTAGGAAGAACGGAAAACTGAGAGTAAGTACTAAGGGCACAATGCGTTCCACAATAGACCCTTCAGTTGATGCCTGGATAAATGAAGGTCGGTGAGTGCAATTTAATGATTGAGATAACTTCACAAGTAGCCAGGAATAATGAGAACTGGAATATGCTTTGTTTCCTAATTTTTAAAACAATGTAGCGATCTATAAACTGTTTTGGGACGCGCGAATACTTCGAGTGACTCAGATGTTTTCCAGACCCTACGTTACATAATAAGTAATAACAAACAAGCCAAGAGATGTCATAAGCCATCCTAAATTAGTGTCCATTCAGATACATATGATTTACATCGCAAACAAAGCCATTCAAAACTGTACACAGAGTTACAAATCTATTTCGTTGGGAAAATAAGAATCTCTTCTCTTGAAAAGAAGTACCTAGGGCAATCCAAGAAATTACTTTGAAATTAGATTTGATAAAAACCAAGGAGAGATCAAAGTTAACAAAAACGATCTTCCCAATTTGAGGACTGTGTGCCCGATGTAAATTATCAGTTCGATTAATTAGGCAGTTATAAACGCAAAATCAGAACACTTAAAGGGAATCTGAGCATTGAACAAGACACTTACCATAGAGAAATGCCACTAGAGCTAGAATAACCCCGGTGGAAAGATAATGAGCTGGCTGGAAGAGCGACGAATCAGGGAAAATATCATTCGAATGGCTATCTGGATTTAACTCAGACGCTGGTACAGTACCAACAGAGCCGCTAATACAGGCACTAGGGGGAAAGGCGAGAGTAATTGTTATAATCCCAGCGTACCTTATAAGAAAAGCTGTGATAGCAAGACAGGGATATGAGGCCCTCTGAACGGAATTTGGCCCAACTTTTCGAACCATGAATTCGGTTAAATAGAAGTCGGCAACAAAGACCAGTACGACAAGAAGGGTCGCAAAGAAGCCATAGGAGTAGCTGAATTCAGTCAACGGGATATCCAACTTCAATACCGATTAGATTGAGTAAGCAGAACAAACCTTTGTGGGTTCATTGTGAAAGAAGATTGTACCGAAAAATGCAGCAAAGATGCTGGCCAGGAGGACAACAAAAACAGAGACAGATGTGGAGAGAGCATGGAGTCTTTTAGTACCACCAATCGATGCAGCTAGAGTTCGAGCAGCGGAAGTGAAACCAGCTTCTGCGCAAGCCGATATTAATAAGAGAATAGCTCCAAACTAATTTTTTGAAGGAGTTAGATGTGATTTGAATGGAAAATAAACACCTACTTTGTGATCAGACAATCCAAGATGAATGAATAGTTCATAAATCCTGTGAATGAGAAGACTCTTATGTACTCCCTCAGCTAAAAATGTATTTAAATAAAATGAACTTACGATGATCTGTTACAGTATCTTTAACATCATGATCGAAAAATACAATCGATACAACACCAAGGATGAAAAAGAGGGTTCCTCGTGACTATAATGTGTTAAATAAAATATAAAAAATAAACCTTTCCTGAGGAGATTGACTTTATGAAAAGCGAGGTTAGAATCGCAATCATTGCGATATCACCATGTTCACAGAGCAGGATGAACCGAAAAGGTCCGCAGATGATTAGTCCAGTTATCCAAGTTATATCCAACACAACTCGAATTACTGCGTGTCGCAAAATTCGAAATAACTAAACGTAAAAAATAATTAGAAAGCATATCTACCAGAAGTCTTGTGAGAGATCCATGACTATGTAGTGGTTTCTGCAATACAAACAAAAATACCGCATACCTAAAAATAAAAACCTTTATTATGAACTTACAAAAGTTTAAAGATAAACAGATAAGTGAGAGTGTGGAATCCTTTGAGGATATCGTATGTAGTAAAGAAGCAGAAAGCCTTTGCAAGCTTTACAAGGCAAAATAAAACCCAATACAATCGAACTCTAAAAAAATAAAGATAAGAAACAGAAAAACAAATCACCGATTGGAATTATCGGCATCATCTCTTGCATTAAGATGCATTCTATATAGTTCAGCAGCCTAATTGTGCGTGGCAACTATGATGTTAATAGCTGATTGGTGAATATTAGGTCAGAATGGATATTCGGGTTAAATGATGACGGTTTAATTGGCGATGAATGATAAAAATGTTAAGATTGAAATTTCATTGGTTTTTTAAGAACCGGAACCGTAATGTGGATTTACCATCGTTTTTGAAGACGTTAATAATTTATATTTCATAGGTTTTGAAATGTTTTTATATTTTGCATTCTATTTTCTTCTGGAAAAACCTTGGAGTCGGCATTCATTACAGATTTTTGTCAGCATAAAATGGCAAATATAGGACTATCTCGTTAAATAGGAATAAATAACCAAGTATCCTTATGCTAATAACTCCTATTTTCCTGATGCCCATTTAATTACCATCTTGCAAGCATTACATATTATATGTGTCGTGACAATTTCATCATTATCGTAACGTGATTTGTCGGATTTTTTAATTTGGTGCATTGCAGTAACAAATATCGTAGTTTAAGCTGCCACAGTCGACTTTGTCCAAAATATAAAAACAAGAAGGGAATAAAAGAATATTTATGTCCCTATTTACCGATTGCAATTAAACTTAGCTGATAAATTTATTTCCGTCTGCACCCCATAAGTGTATTACTTCAATTTTATGTTGTTTAAATTACTAAAATAACGATAAAACGTTGAAGAAAAATAAGCAGACCCTTCACAGTTATTATTTTTTTCTTGCATAGGACAATTCTTAACAAAACAATAATGTTCCAACGCAAGAGCGTGTTTATTTCTAGTCTTGGTAGTTTCTAATGTTTTTTTATTTATGTGTTCGCGTAACCTTATAAGTCTAATATTATGAATTAATCAATCTCAGCATGAATATTAAGTAAAGTACATAACTATCAACACCCTCAATATACTGGATACTTTATTGGAGTTCATGCTTATGATTAAGTTTCTTATAAATCATTTACAGTAAGTTGTGAATTAAGTTGTATTTGTCGGCCTATGAACTGACGCTAATTAATTATATTTACTGTCTCGTAATTTTTGCTTTCCTCTTTTTCCTAATTCATTGAATTTGACTACGGCTTTACTTTATTTTGCTAACCTTTTTCCACGCTGTTCACACAGAATATTAGAAACCTGGCATGTCAAAATAGAGAAAAGCAAAAATTTTGTCACAGATTCTGTGGGGTTTAGCGCTTTCAACTTTTCTAGAATTGGGGTATAGATTAACATCTATATATGGTTCAATGTACTCAACTTCAGCTATTTGGAATGCAGGGGAGGGTAAGCCGTTATGAATATTAGCAAAGATGATTAATATTGATTGATTTGATGGGCAAATCTAACCTTTATTAGAAAAAATAACATTTTTGCAAATGTGGCAATCCTGTGATGAGTCACGGTTATAAAACCCTGTACTGCTTCTATATTGATATTTTCAAATTTATCCGAGTGCCATTGATTTACTATTTTAATTGGTGTTAGAATAAGAACTAATCTTGGTTATATTATTTTAAAGAAGTTAATTTTATACCATTAGTAATTTATAATCCGACGGAAAGCATAAATTAAATAAAAAATTATTATTTACTCTAAATCTATTTTATCCTACAGGATATGTAAAATATATTCGTTAATTGCGCATAATTTGTTTCAATACGCAGTCAAATTCGATCGCTGCTCTCGGCAATTTGTCTGTGAGGCGATGTCGGACGCGGAACAGATCCTGCGTATTTATCGTCATAGTTTGGATGGTTTGAAGGAAAATGATAAGAACAAAATAAACAGGTTGACATTGCTTGCAAAGGACCATATACAAATACCTGGATTTCCACAAAAAGTTGTTGAAGCTACCGTTCGCCATGTATATGAGGTTTGTTTTCTTTTGAAATGTGGTTCATTTTTTGTTCCTCATTTATGAATGATGGAATAATTGTTTTTTCCTTAGATTCCCGCGGTTTTTAAGCTACTAGGATTATATGTTATTGATTCCATCGTCAAAAATGTTGATGTTCCATACAGAAAATTATTCACTGATCCTATTGTACCACTTTTTGTTCATTCATTTCAAATGGTAATGTTGCTTTCTATTGTAAACGATATTTATTTTAAGTGTTAATTAATTTTTAATTTTTTTGCCGTCGTAGATTCGTGAAGAAGTTACTAGAAAACGGCTATTCAATCTGCGAACCACATGGAAGGATATATTTCCTTACCCTAAGATGCATAGTCTGGATCTGGCAGTTCAGGAACTGGACCCAGCTTGGCCCCTTATCCCCAAAGACGATGGGCTTTCTGAACACCGTTTGCCTTCAGTGCCAAAATTACCTTCTGCAAAAGTTAATAAACCAATTCCTACCAGTTCTGCTAGTCAGTCACTAAATCCTGTTATATCTGAGTCTCGTGATCCTAGGCTTTGTAAAAAACGCAAACCTTCTCCTGAAAGTAGTAGTACAGTTACGGGGGGTCAGTTTCTTATTGATCGTGATGGTAATCATAAAATGGAATTGATAGCTCGCAAACATGGTCGTTTTGAGGAAGAAGTGGAGAGACAAGAGTCCAAGAAGGCTAAGGCGCTTTTCAGTGTTAAGGATCAGGATATGCGCTCCGTTCCGTCGAGTAGTTCTGTGTCATCTACTGTTGCATCTCGTGTATCTGATACTGATAAATCTAAAAGGCTTGATGTTGATATGCGTTTGGGAGGTCTGCTTAAGCCTCCTACCACTAACTCTTCGGTATCGCCTAGGTCTCAAGGATTTGATATTCATTCAAGTTCAGCTTCGAATGGGGTTGATGCTGTCAGTCGTTTACCTCCTGCTTCGTCTTTTGAAAACATTCCTCCTCGAAATACTCCACCACCGCCATCTTTCAATCAGCCCTCGATGCGACCCCTCAATCCAATGCCAGGACCCCCCGCTATGCCCCCTCATTTTCGGATGATGGGACCACAAATGGGCCCCTATCGAATGAGTCCGGATCGTATGATGCCTCCAGAAATGCCGCCTCAAATGTTACCCCCTCCACCTCACCCCAATATGCCTCCTGGCGGCTACAACCGTCCACCTCATCGTGGTCCTCAAATCAGTGGACCCGACTGGAGTGTTGAAATCGATGGTCTTAATCATATGATTCAAATTGGAATTGATCCACGAATGCTTTTCCGCGCCTCGAATCCCAAACCTGAGCGTCAAATCACCATAGATGGATATCGGTATCGTCTCCTGTTGGATCGTATTCAACCTTTGATACAATTTGGTGACAACTTTTACGCTGTCAGATTTCGTTGTGAAAACATGGCATTTATTATTGATCATCAACGAATTGTCGTTCCTGGAACGGGATTTACAAGAGTACGCCTTTTAGGACGCGACAGGTTGGTCTATCTCGGTGGACCTGGTCATGAATTGGTAATAGACGGACGGCCACACACTATCCCCTTCAACACAAAGTATTCCACTATAAACATTGATCAACAGACTGTACCAGTTATGTACGACTGCGAATTCCCAAATGGTCTAAATGTGCTTCCTCCCATTCCCCGTCAAATTCTTGATTGGGCATATCGAGGTCTCTTTGGTTCACCTAACAACCTCCACTTAGCTCCTAAAAATCCCTTGTTTGAACTGGAGAAGCAAATGGAAAATCGTCCTACTGATGCAATGGGCCCTGGTAATCTTCAGTATCAGCAACAGATGATGACCAACCCTATGAACTCTGAAGAGCCGAAATCTGAAATTAAAACAGAAGTGGTTCCTCCCCCTACCTCTGTTGCACATAATGTCCCTCTTCCGGTTAGCGTAGATGATTTATTGAACAAACTTGTTGCTTCCGGAGTGTTCAAGAAACCGGAGGTTCTACCAGACATTAAGGATTACTCTTGGGAGAAATTTCGCCGGGTCTATGTGGCGGAGGTTGACGCTTTGTACTCTGGTTTCCAATGTCTTCAGTGCGGTTTGCGATTCGCGAGTGAAGATGATCCAGCCTTTGTCGCTCATCTAGATTACCATTATATGAAGAACTCAACGGAGAATCAAGGTAGACGGAGTCGGAAATACTACCAACCCGCTAGTAACTGGCTTAGCTATGGACTTATGGAACATGCTAATAATCCTGACACAAATGAAGTGAAGGAGTACAGATGTCCAGCCTTTGCAGATGAAAAATTAAACGTATGTTCTGTCTTCTACTTAAATCCGATCATTTGATTGAATCAGTTAATTCTGTTTGTTCTCTAGGAATGCGCTGTCTGCGGTGACAAGTTCGATAAGATTTTCGATCGGCAGGAAGGTGAATGGATGCTCTTGGGCGCCATAATCGAGGATGGCAAGGCCTACCATCCTATCTGTCGAGAAGATGCTGGAAAACAGTTTCCAGTAAGTTGCAGTTTTCATTCCTTTACTACTTCTATTCACAATTTAACGTTTTATTTTTGGATTGCCTTAGGTTGCCGTTGACACGTTAACATGGCAGAGCGTGGGAGTGGAAGAAGATAAAAACCTTGCAAGTGTGGAAGATGAAACGGCAATGTCTGGATCTGTGAGTCCCGCACATCTGCTATCTGTATCAATAAAATCCGAGCCCGATATAATAGAATCAAAAAATGGCATAGAAACATTGAATTTTTCCTCCTCTTCTGGCAATCTTGATGAGATTGATCCGCAAAAATCCCGCCTCTCTGAGGTTGGCCTTGGGGTTTATGAGAAGTCTGGTGAAGAAGTCAGGGTGGAACCTGCCAAAATGTCGCCTGAAACACTTCCACCACCGTCAAGTTCATTTCTCTCCGGGGGAGAAAGTGAGGTGTCAGTAAATTTGGGTCTTGTTAGAAATTCTCCCCTGGTTTCTATACCCGGCTTATCGCCGACTAACAGTACTGAGGGGGGTGAAGAGAATGCGGGGGTCGAAACTAGTGCGTTAGAAGACGGTGGTAATGGTGGTGGGCAAAGCGTTGGCAATGGTGACCCCTTGGTGACATCTGACACCATCTCCTCAAATCCCTTGGCAGCTTTAGAGGCGGTTTTAGGCCGCAAAATTGTGTTGCCTTAGAAATTTGAGCTCCTATAAAGATAGATTTGTACATACTAATGCAGCATTCATACTATTCATATCCCTATTACTATTATTTCTCTACAAACCTGCTACTGTTGATAAAATGCCGAAAAAGTGCTAGAAATCTGTAGACTGGACTGGCTTCAATGTGTATGGTTTATTTGTGTGTTATTGATTGTGGAATAAAATGAAAATATTGGTTTTTACTTTTTGCCTTTTTTCTCTTTATCGGGTGGGGGCTGTGAAATCTAAATGTTTCTCTACTTTCTTAATGTGTGTTCGAATGTAGAGTAAAATTATTGGTTATATCGAATTGGAATTGTATAAAGAGCAGATTGGAACAGAGTTTCCAGATCTGCTAGTGTCAGTACTTTTTCAACAATATAGAGTGTTTTCTAGTGCCCAGCTTAACCATTTCGATCGCCGGGTATTCATGGAATATCGGTTGGAGGGCTTTAACGCACAGAAGGATTCAGAAATGCAAGCAACTTGAGCAGGAATTAGAGAGACAAAAATGTTATGAATCAAATTGAAATTTCGTGCTTATTTTGGGGAGAAATTATGCCCCTCTATGCATATAAAAGCACTGATGCGGTTCCATGTTGCAATTCCTAGGAGTGAAATGATTCCCATAACATCTACTGGAACAAATGCGCATTATTCGGTCCCGTGCTCTACAGTGTTTGCGCCACGTTAATGAAAAATTGTAAAAATATTTTATCAAGCTTGGTCTGAATAAGCAATTACAATGACATCTTATTGACAAGCAAGATAGAATGAAATGGAATACAAATCTGTAAGAGTATGAAAGATGAAAAGATGGGTATAAGATGAGAGGCGACCATCTTTGTCACAATGGCCATTACCCTCTCTAAAGCGGCGTGGGGATAGTGTAGTTGAGTATATTTGCAGTTCGAGCTTTCGTACTGGATGGTGCGGTTACCAGCTTAGGCTACTGCTAACTCTGTAGTAGCAATCTGTTTGGTGACTTGCGTTACTCGTTACTAATATAACGGTTAGCGGCTACTGATTTAATATAGGTTGTCCCTGTAGTGTTGTTTGATATCCAATAAGGTTGCACTATAATTGCATTTGTTTAAGTCTTGAAGGAGGATGACCAGAGGCTCAAATGACGGTTGCTTAATCAAGAAAAGTTACTTGAAGCAGTAGAAAATGGTAGACTGATTAGCCAGTAATCCAGCATTAGTAAGATTGCGTAGTTGGGCAAGAATTGAGCATTCAGTCATCGATAAATCAGCGTGAAAGAGATAAAGCCTGTAAACTTCGATTCTACTTCCTAGTAGATATCGGTTTTAAAAGTTGGGATTTTGACAAGTGTTCTTTCTTACAGTGCTGTTAGAAAGTAATTTCCAGCACTCTAGTATTTTCATAGACGGGGAGAGTAGCTTTCTAGACTCTAGTGAGAAAACTGTATTCCAACTCTCTTCTTTTTGACCAGTATTATCCAATGCGATTGGCTACCTCCTTCGCCAAGAAATTTGGTAAATGTAAATGTTACTGCTAACTACTGTTACTGTTACTACTGTTAGATTGAAGTTCTACATTTTTTTATTATGAAACATTAGTCTTTGTCATAATCCCTTGATATGTGTAATGCTAATGATGAAAGATAATTGATAACTGTGAGGTTCCAAAATATGCTCTAAAGGAATTCCAGATAGAGGATAAATCAAAGGCCCATTGAAAGTGATTTGTAATACTCATCTGGGATTTATATTAGTAGGATCAAGTAAATTCTGATGAAAGCGTATATTCCGCTATCTCTACCTCGATTTCTTTTAGTTAGTGCATTTGTTCACGCTTTTCCATGAATGTGTAAGTGGCATGACTAAAATAAGAGTTTAATAAAGTTATGCACTATGATGGGATACAAGTATGTGAACCTATGTGGCGGGAGAGAGTAGGGAACACCTGTATACCACGAATCCCAAGCAGCTGGTATGTTGTTGATCGCTCATTTGAGTATCCGGATTATATCTGCGGGACATTGGAAGCTACCTAGCTCTTCTTCCGTGCCGGGTAGAACTAAATTGTGTCGTTAGATAATACACCAACTTTGATAGGCTTGCGAGGCTGAAAGTATAGATCGTTCTGGTTAACCCATACATTACACTTATAGTTGTACACTGATAAGTAAAGAAGCCGTGACCTTTAACTTAAGGGACGCACATATTTGCCTTAACAATATCAAATCAGAAGTCCTCGGTATTAGAAGTAAGAAAAAAAATTCAATGTTCAATTAGGGTTCGCACATCCTCTGGAAGTATTCTTATTCAGTTTGAATAGAATTGCATGGGGATTGAGATAAATCTCTATACTATATGTTCAGTGTTCAATAACGTGACAAATTATAGTACTCTAAACAGTTTGAAAACTAGTTGTTCGAGAGCAGAGACGGTGATAGTTTATACTCAGATAGAACTATTTATTGCCGAGTCCAGAAGGTGAATGTTTATGTATGAAGCACATTTTTAAGTAAACCTCGTGTTATATATATGTATATTTATTTATTTATGTCTCGCATTCCTTTTTGTTACAAAAAAGGACTAACTAACATCAAAATTAGTTGATTTTGAAGATAGGAAGCTGCTTCTCAAAACATAGAGTAATTATAGATTATTATTTCTGAGATGATCCGATATTAATGGATTTTCGTTCCGTTAAAGGGGAATTTTAAACTTACCTAGGAGGAGGAATACGTGCTAAGTCCAATAAAATCGTAGGGATACTCTTTGTATAAGGGTATTTAAAGTATCTTAATGACGTTACT
Source organism: Hymenolepis diminuta (assembly GCA_900708905.1). Lineage (NCBI taxonomy): Eukaryota > Metazoa > Platyhelminthes > Cestoda > Cyclophyllidea > Hymenolepididae > Hymenolepis > Hymenolepis diminuta. The sequence goes on from CAADRB010000003.1 coordinate 1,088,022, forward strand.
AGTAAACATCTGCTTCAGTTTTTCGTCCACGAAGCTGGAGTGACGTCTTTTATATCCCTATGACGCATAACCCCCCCTCTGCCATGTCTAAATGCGCCTCTCGATTTCCATCCTTTTCCATAACAGCCTCGCTTCACCTAAAAAGTACATCTGCGCTCACGTTCTCGCGCGTCCTTACTCAAGTGATTCATGTTGAGCTATCCTTGTTTTCCATTCAATGACAACGCACGCATGTCAGTTAGCGACTCCTACACTTCCTGCTCATCTCCTCTCTTCCTCAGCACACTCCCCTCTCTATCCCTCTCTCTTACTTGCTTCAATCCTCGTTGTGGCCTCCTTGAATACATTTTGGCCCACTTAACTCCTGGTGTTCTGCTTTACAATTCTTGTTAGCTCTTACTCAAACAGCTACGAATTGGTGACTGTTATTGCTGTTGTTACTTGATAGCTTCAAATTATTAGTTATCTCAACTCCAACAGATGTATTTCTGTCTCCTACCTACAATATGTTGAGCTTCGAATTGTTCTACTAATAACTTATGCTCATTCTAACCACATAGTATTTCAGATTATTAGATTCTCTAAGCCACCAAGAATGTTACTAATGCATGACTTAATTATTTCAACCGACATCTGATTTTAACTAATTGGAACCGAATAGAAAAGAGATAATCCGTGGATTTCACTCCGGAACTCTAAGTTATGAAAATTGTTTCGTTAATAAATGACAGGATGCACTGTCTATAGAATTCTCAACAAGTTCGTTGAATCAAAGTTCACGTGTATATTTATTATTAATTTGTACTCGCAATCTGCTTGTGTTCTACCTCGTTTTCAAATTTTCGTTTTCACTGTACCATGCAGACAGGACGAAGATCCAAGCGCAGTCTATTCACTGTCACAGGATGGTGAATTCACATCCAATGTGGTATCAAAGGAGACTATCAGCCAAATCAATAAGCAGGTGCATGATCACTGGAATATCTAGATTATCCAGATAAAATTCATATTGATCTAGATAGTAGATCAATTTTCAAACGCTATTGTTCTATATTTGGTCTTGGGATTACTGCGCTTGAAACGCATCTATTTCAGCACGATGTTTTAATTTCGAAGTTTACTCGAATCTTTGTTCATTTAGTTCATCATTCATTTCAATCTTAAATCATTTCTTCGTAAATAGTTGTCATTGGGAGTCAGCCCCGCCTTAATATTCCAGTTTCGACATTAGACACCCTGGTGGTCTTAGGATACAATCAAAACGGAACCTCGCTGATTTACAATTGCTGAGTTAGCTCCACCTGACTTGTCAATCATACTTTCAGACTGGCCGCTGCATCAAATTGCTTCACTTAATACAGGCTGACGATTATTTGGCTTCCTCTCTACGTGTCTGATAATTATCGCTCCTATACCCAAAGCTTTAATCACTCCTGTCTGTCTTCCTTCCTGCTACTCTTCTAGTCCGCTACCCATCTCTTCTCGAATCTGAGTCAAGTATGGTCTATCAATATCTACCTGGCACCTGGACAATAGCAACTGAAACTAGGCTTCTTAGCATTACAATAGTACCGGAATGGTCATGTTTTTCAAAAAATACACATTTGTTTATCACTCTGCTTTTGTGATCTGATACGGAAGAGGTGACTGTCAACTGAGCAACGCTACACATCTATCAAGTCAGAGGTCACGAGATCAATGCCCATCGGTGCACATCCAGTGACGGTGACGATCAACCGCTCCAGCTAATTTTGGTCAAAAAGAGAGGCGGTAGAATGTGAGTTTCCTTAAAATCGGCTACAGGATACGTCCCATCTACTCATGTCAAGTGTTGTAAACACTTCTCCTAATGGGCTTAGGAAAGGTGTTCTAAAATTTGATGATCCGAGCTACTATAAGCTATTAATTTGTATTACTAATGTTAATTACTGAAAGAAGGTCAACTAATTGGACCAATCTCAAATCGACTTCTACTAATAAAGATTTTCTTCGTTATGCCGAATTGACTTATAATTACCGATAATTTTTTTGTTTTTTTTTACCCAAAACTGCTTATTCCGTTTCATTCCCTGCGTCGTGTTTACTCGTTTTTAATTAATTTTAACCGAATACAAGTTCCGCTTAACTCTGAAATCAATCTCCTAAGCATAACTCTTAATGCACTCTAATTCATTTGGCCGGTTCACTTGACCTAGAAAATAGCCTGATTCAATAAGTGCGCACTGATTAAAAGACCCTGTAATACCCTGGGAATTAAATATTCTAAATTTTTCGCGAATAAACAATGCATCAATCATTTTTCTAATTCGGTTTAGAAGCTGAACTGAATTGTTCTGGTGCCGCTGAGCGAAGTTTACAGGCTTCAGGGAGCGGATCAGGGATTATTGAGTTTATACGCAATCTCGCTAATGCTGAAATTCTTGACTAACCAAGAAGTCAATATTTTCCTTTATATTCGAAAATGTATAATCGAATTTATTTCCTTATTAGATGATTCGTCATTTGAGCTCTAGGTCTTATCTCCTCATCCACGGACCCGAGTAATCGTGGTCACAGTCTAACCTCATGGATAACTTAGCAATACACGATTGTACCTGTGGCTGCTGACCTTTCGTATATTATAAGTCCAATAAGTAGACACCGCCAAGCCAAGCAGAATAAGAGCATATCGAATAGGCATCAGTTTAATTTCATGTCAAAATATGTACACACAATCGAATAAGACAGTTGGAAGAATACGAACCAAGAAATAAGTTCAAGTTATTGCTCTTTTCTCCACTTTATAGATTGCTTTAAGGAATCGGTGGCCCACGGTAGGGTAGCAATTCGCACCAATAATCTCGAGGTTGATTGATCTCCGTTAGGTAGACCCTAGAGACCCCTTGGGATCCCGTTTGAGGATCAGTCTAAAAAAGATAAAATAAAATCTTGCAGAAATCCCTTGCGATCCTACAATTATGAAAGAGGTGCAATCCTATTCAACACCCGAAAATGGTGAGAAATTTGAACGATTTAAATTCCAACATCGACAACATCTCAAATTCCAGCTTTAAGAGCCATGCGCATCTGACTAACGTATTCCAAGCTAACGTTGAAGATTAAACTATTCGTTAGCAGAGTGATTGAATGAAATTTGACATCAAGGTCTCCTGATGCCTTTTATAGTATTCAAAATTTCGAAAAGCAGTTAGTCGGTGCAAAGATAAAGGAGGATTATTACGGAAGTACGCATTTAGATTGAAAAAAAACTGCCAGGAACTTAAATGAGAAACTCAAAGCCATAATCCTCTTAATGGAGTCCCGAGATGCAGATGAAAGTTTAGGTACAATACTAATTTCAAATAAATCCTAAAATTATATCATAAAAATTAATCGATAAAGCAATAAGATTCAGTAGACCTTCACTTACATGAAAATCTTAAGTCGAATTTGAACTATCGTTGCATTTTCCTGTCTTTTATAATTGTCGCAAAGGTTGTAGGACGAAAAGAAAACGTACCATTTTTTCCCTTGACTGATATAAGCCGAAGATATGGGAATAATTTTGTAGAATACAATGAATATTAGATAATTAAACTTCCAGGTATGAATGAAATAAAGTAAAAATTAAAGCCTGAAATAATCTAGTGGTTAGTTTTAGGAGGTTAAGCGGAATATTACCAGTGCACATGATCAAAGCTTACAAGCCTTACAAAGTTTTAGGAAGCGTGGTCTTAATGGTACTTATTAAAGAAAACATTAAGACAATGTAGTAGAATGAAATGTGAGTGTATAAAAGATAGAAATCCGAAGAGAGGCATTAAAGGGTACAAACGTGAAAGGAAGCGACCAGCTAGTCACTATGGCCACTACCCCGTCCCGTGTTAGTTTGAATGCTGGCAAGCGCTTACGTACAGCAGGCGAGGTTGCCAATTTAGTCTACTGGCAATTAATCAGTAACAACGGGCATGGTAACTTGTATAAGATTAATAGATATTTGTCAGTTATCTATTTATGTATACAGGATGCGAAAGGAATCTGAGGACACACACACTTTTAGAAATACAGAAAGTGTAACTGTTAATGGATAGAACATACAATTTTCAGTAACAAAACAAATAAACATGATATTAACCTAGATTTTATTCAACATATCTCCCTCCGGCCTGTATCACCGATTCAGTTTGATTCCTAGAGCGAGTGACTAAAAACTTTAATCAGATCAATTGGTCTTTATTGATGTCCTTCATTCCTCGGACTATTGCTTCCATGAGAGAGGAGGATTTGGTGTTATGGGGAGGCTTATTAACTTCCTTTTCCGACCACGTCCCGTCCCGCATCACACACAATAATCGGAAGGATTAAGGTCTGATGAGCTAGGAGGCGGCCATAAGAAATTTGGTGTGACACGATGATGAAATTTCTCACCTATCCATCCAATCGTAGGTTTTGAGAGATTTATGGGATGGAGACGAATCTTGTTGGAGGACGTAGAGTCTTCCTCCATTAGCTGTGCTGTCTATCCAGGAAGGCTTAACAATAGAGGCTTGAAGATTCTCCACATAGGCGTCCGTATCTACATTGACTCTAAGGCCCTGTGGAAAAAATTGGGGAATCATAATGTGTACGAGGTGCAGATGAACAACACTCCTTATATATTATTGTTCCTTCAGACACTTGAAGATTTTAGACAAGATGTTGCACATCGACTTTCCAGGATTTTCGTCCCTCGTGCCAAGTCATGCACTCTTCTCACAAACTCAGGTGCTGACTCATGAGTGATTGAGTGAGTGAATGAGTCTGCAGAGCGTTGACAATGCTCATTTCTCTTCTTCGTGGCGACCAATTCTTCTCCATTGTTTTCATTCAGCAGCTCCTCCCTAACTTTGCAAAGGAAAGATCTGGCGACTTTTAGAAATCTTTCAATTTCTAAATTCTTGTGTTTCGCTTGTAAAAACACTATAACAGTTACAGCGTGTCTTTTTATTTCATCGGTTATAGGAGTATCGGTCAGGAGATCTCTTGATATAAAAAATG